>JABWTJ010000024.1:3974064-4176564 GCA_016801875.1 Solanum sitiens
GTAGAATTACGGGATCGGAGTGTCACGTTCCGACACATAGTAGTAGGGGATCGGAGTGTCACGTACCGACACAAGAGGAAGAAAGATAATAAATCTTGAGAGATGTTTATATACTCAATGTAATGAACCTAATTCCCAAATGAGTGTGGTATTGAGGCTTGAGTCCTCATGGATGAACTTGGTAGTACTTATTGATGATTATAGTACTTGTTGCTACATGTTGAGTATTGTAGTTGGATTATGATATGAACTGATATATACTGTTTTCTATTTTGAGTTGGCCGATGATACCTACTCAGTACTTGTGTTTGTACTGACCCCCTACTTGTTGTTTCTTTCTTTGTTATTTGGGGAATGCAGCAAACGTACCGTCGTCTTCAACTCAGCAGCAATTCTAGCCAGTCTTCACTACACCGGATTTCAGGGTGAGCTAATGCTTCTAGCTTGGACTGGATCTTCTCTTCAATGTCTTGATGCCTTGAACTTCCGGCATGGACTAGCCTTTTATTTATTTTAGCTTCTTAGATACTTCTAGATTTGTAACTTGAGGATAGATGTTCTTGTGATGATGACTTCCAGATTTGGGGATAATGAGTTTTAAGTCTTCCGCTTTGTATTTTTGTTCAATATGTTGGAGTTTTAGATTGGTTGGTTCGCTCACATAGTAGGATAAGTGTGGGTGCCACTCGCGGCTAGATTTTGGGTCGTGACAATTAATCAAGTTAAATTCTGGATTTTATTCTTTCTCATTAAAGTAAGTGCATGAATTCTTTCATTAAAAATATGAATTGTGTAATTATGACCATGGGTAACTAAACTCCATAGCTAGGGTTATGGGAACCATGGGTGAATAACAAGGTAAACTCTAACTAAAATAACAATTCTAGAATGGTGTCTTGCAAGTATTGATAATTATTTCGTGTAGAAGTCTTTTTAACGGATGTCGAATGTTAGAACTAGCCTTAATGCTGCTTGCCGGACCAAGGAGGTAGATAATAGGAAAAGAATTATCAACATAGATTTAGTGTAGACTATCTAATAGGCTAGTATTGGTTGGTACGAGGTAATAACTTAGTCAAATATCGAATACAATGCTTAATATGAGGTAAAGATAAGGGTTAGTATAGCAACACACGTAGCCGGACCAAGGTGCGGAGTGAAATTTTCTAGATGCCGGACCAAGTATTTAGAGATACATAACTTATCACTTTACATGCAAGATACTAGGAAAGAATTGTTATAGTTAGAGTTATCAAGTTAGGAACCTGTGGGGAACACTTAAGCCCTAGTTACTTTTATTAATTGATTAAACTCCGAGATTTGAATCTGTTAGTTATTTACTTTAATTTAGCTAGTCATTTTCTTTAATTCAGAAATAAAAATCCCCCTTTTTGTCTTTTGTTTTCTTGGAAAATAGTTGGCTAAATAGTAGTAATAATAGAAGAAAGTTAAGTCTGAACTATTTTCCTCGTGGAATCAATCCCAACCTCATTAGTTGGGTTAGTTACTTGATACGACCGCTTTACTTCTTATTTGAGAAGTAAGTTTGAGCTTATCAAATTTTGGCGCCGCTGCCGGGGAAAGTAGCTTTTAGATTAACTTAAACTTATTACTAAAGTTTAGTCAATATTTTCCTGATTTTACTTTTTCTGTTGTTTTTTATTCTTGCAGATACTAACTTCCTTGTATGCCAAATACACGGAGAGGAAGAGAATCCTTGTTTCCCTACGATCACGAGTTAGAGCGTACACTATGCAATATGAATCGAAACTTGGGTATAAATGATGATGATCCACACCAGAACATCCCAGCTCCATTTGATGCTCATGGTCGATTATTACCTGATAATCCTGGTCAAGATGCACAAAGGGGACAAAATCCTGCTCCACGTCCTCAAAAATACTACAGAGGTTATGATAATATTGCAGACTCTGATGGGCCACTTGTCATGCCCCCTCTACCAGAAGGTCACACCTTTGTGGTAACTAGTAGTCTAACGCAAATGCTCACTGCTAGAGGTATGTTTTCAGGGCTACCTTCTGAGGACCCACATGCCCATATAGATAAGGTGAGGGGAGTGTGTAAAAGCTGTGAAGGGAGGCCTGATTTGAATTTGGATGTAATAGGGTTAAGAGTATTTCCTCTCTCACTGACGGGAGAGGCTGCTATTTGGTTCAATGAGCTCCCTTATAACTCAATTTTCACTTGGAACCAACTAAGGGACATTTTCTTAGGACGTTACTACCCGGTCTCCAAGAAAATAAATCACAAAGACAGAGTGAACAACTTTGTGGCACTACCAGGAGAGTCAGTTAGCAGTTCTTGGGATAGGTTCACTTCATTTTTTAGAAGTGTCCCCAATCACCGCATAGATGATGAGTCACTGAAAGAATACTTCTATCGAGAATAGGATAATAATAAGAAAGCGGTATTGGATAATATAGCAGGTGGTTCTTATGGGGAGTGTCCTTATGCTGAGATTGCCGAAAAGTTAGAGAAAATCTCCCGGAATAATAAAGCATGGAGTACTAGGAAGTCAGATATGGGGAGAAATACCTTTGCAGTGCAATCCACACACAACCCAGCCACAGATGAGATTCGTGAAGAGATGGCACATAAGAGAACTGAGCTTGGGTTGGTGTTAAAACATGTCACTAGGGTGCAGAAAAGACAAATGCAGTGAACTACTTGTCTAAACCACCACCACCAACTGATGAATATTATTATGAGGAGGATTCCTATGCAGTAAATGATCAGACGGGGGGTTTCCGACCGAATGCCCAAGGCTCCAATCAGGAGAATTGACGCCAAGGTCAAGGGAACCAAGGTCGGAACTATGGTAACTATAACCGTGAGGGTAATTATGTCCGTGATGGAAATTACAACCGCGACAACAACTTCAACAGGGGTAACTATGGTAACAGAAATGATAGAAGTGTGCCTTATGTTCCTCCTCAAAATCGTGAAGTTGCTCCTAGGGATGGTGGAGGTAGTATGGCGCGAGTTGAGGATATGTTGCACAAAATGATGAGGAGGTTCGATGCTAGTGATGAGCACACGAAAGAGTTAAGGAGTGATGTAGCGGGTATTGGACAGAAAGTCGATACACATGCAATATCGATAAAGCAGCTTGAGTTGCAAATGGCCCAATTATCTGCGACTGTGAACACACGACAACCGCGCACTCTCCCTAGAAACACTGTCCAAAATCTGAAAAATGATGGACACTATATGGCAATTACTACTCGGGGTGGTAAGCAAACCATTGACCCACCTATGCCGTCTATTGTGGAAAAGGTGATGAGAGATAATGATAAAGTGGTAGATGTTAGTGATGAAGTAGAAGATAACACTGAAAAAGATGCTGAAGTGCCTAAAAAGGTAACTCCCACGCCTAGACCACCACCACCTTTTCCTCAAAGGTTAGTGAAAAAGACCGAGGATGGTAAATATCGGTGTTTTATAACAATGTTGAAGCAACTTTCTATCAATGTCCCTTTGATAGAAGCTCTAGAACAAATGCCCGGTTATGCCAAGTTTATGAAAGATCTGGTTAAAAAGAAAATATCGGTAACTTTTGAGGATGATGATAGAATGCAGCATTGTAGTGCTATTGCTACAAGATCTTTAGTACAGAAGAAAGAAGATCCAGGTGCGTTCACTATCCCTTGTACAATCGAGTTATTGCATTTTGCGAAAGCACTATGTGATCTGGGGGCAAGCATAAATCTCATGCCCCTCTCGATTTACAAGAAGTTGGGTTTGGGTGATCCAAAGCCCACTGCGATGCAGCTACTGATGGCCGATCGAACTAAAAAGGCCTATAGGGATACTCCACGATGTGCTAGTTAAAGTGGAGTCGTTCATATTTCCGGCAGATTTTGTTATTCTTGATTGTGAAGTCGATTTTGAGGTGCCTATTATTCTTGGGAGACCATTCCTTGCTACGGGTAGAGCCTTAGTTGATATGGAAAAGGGGCAAATGAAATTTTTGTTGAACAATGAAGAAGTGACCTTCAACATTTGTAGGTCCATGAGGCAGAGTGGTGAGATCCAATCGGTATCTGCTATATCCTACAAAGTTGGTAAGTCACCCTAGACAGAAATAGAAGAACGTCTAGGTGCAGAAGCACTGGCGGCAGTGATAATGAATTTTGATAATGATTGCATTGAAGAATATGGGTCATTAGTCGCTGCTCTTGATCGTGGTAATGTTCGGTTTAAACCGAAGAAATATGAGCTAGACATGAAGAATCGCGAGTCGCCACCCGCGAAACCATCTATAGAGGAGGCTCCAAAGTTAGAACTAAAAGCGCTTCCACCTCATTTCATGTATGAATTCTTAGGAAACGGTGACACTTTGCCGGTAATCATTGCATCAGACCTGAATGAACAACAAGTTGAGAGTTTGGTGAAAGTGCTAAAAAGGTTCAAAAGAGCTATTGGGTGGACTATTGCGGACATTATTGGGATCCCTCCTGGTATTTGTTCTAATAAAATCCAACTCATGCCAGATCATAAGCCAAGTATTGAGCACCAGAGACGCTTAAATCCACCTATGCAAGAGGTCGTGAAGAAGGAAATCATTAAACGGTTGGATGCCGGAGTAATATATCTGATCGCCGATAGTAGTTGGGCATGCCCTGTTCAGTGTGTACCTAAGAAAGGGGGAATGACTGTGGTCCCCAATGAGAAAAATGAACTTGTTCCAATGAGACCGGTTACTAGATGGAGGGTGTGTATGGATTACCGGAAATTAAATGCATGGACCGAAAAAGACCATTTTCTTATGCCCTTCATGGATCAGATGTTGGATAGACTTGCTGGAAAAGGGTGGTACTGTTTTCTTGATGGTTATTCGGGGTATAATCAGTTTTCTATTGCACCAGAAGATCAAGAGAAAACCACCTTTACTTGTCCATATGGGACCTTTGCGTTCAAGAGAATGCCGTTTGGGTTGTACAATGCACCCGCCACATTTCAGGGATGTATGATGTCGATATTCTCCGACATGGTGGAAGATACTATTGAGGATTTTATGGATGATTTTTCTGTGGTTGGTGAATCATTCGAGCGGTGTTTGAGCCATTTATCTGAGGTTCTTAAGAGATGTGAAAACTGCAATTTAGTACTCCATTGGGAAAAATGCCACTTCATGGTGAAAGAAGGTATTGTTTTGGGTCATCGCATTTCAGAAAAGGGCATAGAGGTTGATCGAGCCAAAGTCGAGGTTATCGAGAGACTTCCCCCACCTATCTTTGTAAAAGGTGTGAGAAGCTTTCTTGGGCATGCAGGTTTTTACAGGAGATTCATCAAAGATTTCTCAAAAATTGTACATCCGTTGTGCAAACTGCTGGAGAAAGATTGTAAATTTTATTTTGATGAATCCTGTCTTCAAGCATTCGGCGAGCTAAAAGAAAAATTGGTATCTGCACCTATCATTATTTCTCCGGATTGGAGCAGTCCATTTGAGGTGATGTGCGATGCTAGTGGGGTTGCCCTTGGTGTGGTATTGGGACAAAGAAGGGACAAAATTCTTCATCCCATTTACTATGCTAGTAAAGCCCTCAATGAAGCTTAGAAGAACTATACAGTAACTGAGCAAGAGCTCCTTGCAGTAGTATTTGCTTTTAAAAAAATTTGCTCCTATTTGCTAGGTACTAGAGTTATAGTGCATACTGACCATTCAACCTTGAGATATTTGATGGCAAAGAAGGATGCGAAACCGAGGTTGATTCGTTGGGTATTACTACTGCAAGAATTTGACTTTGAGGTAAGGGATAGAAAAGCGACCGAAAATCAAGTCGCTGATCACTTGTCCCGTCTAGAAGATGAAGCTATGAGAGAGTTGTGGGACAAGAATGATATTGATGACACATTCCCCGATGAGCATGTATTGGCTGCCTTACAAGACTTGATTCCATGGTTCGCAGATTTTGCGAACTATTTAGCTAGTGATATTGTTCCATCGGACTTGTTATTTCATCAAAGGAAAAAGTTCATGTACGATGTGAAGAAGTTCTTTTGGGATGAACCATACTTATATAGGAGCTGTGCTGATGGGCTTATTTGGCGTTGTGTGACAGAAGTTGAGATGTTGAGTGTTTTAGAGGCATGCCATTCCTCACCCTTTGGTGGACATCATAGTGGTATCCGGACTGCTCATAAGATCTTACAATGTGGTTACTATTGGCCAACTATTCATATAGATGCTCATGAGTTCACCAAAGCGTGTGATAGATGCCAAAGAGATGGCGGCATATCAAGAAAGCAAGAGCTCCCTCTAAACCCCATTCTTGTGATTGAGTTATTTGATGTTTGGGGTATTGACTTTATGGGTCTGTTTGTGAGTTCTCATGGAATGAAGTATATTTTAGTAGCAGTTGATTATGTATCTAAGTGGGTGGAAGCTATCGCCCTCACAAACAATGAGGGGAAGAGTGTCACTGCGTTCCTGAAAAAGAATATATTCTCTCGATTTGGTACCCCACGGGCAATTATTAGTGATGGGGGATCCAACTTTTGCAACAAATTGTTCAAGGGATTATTGGAGAAATATGGGGTTCGCCATAATGTGGCCACTCCTTACCATCCTCAAACTAGTGAGCAAGTTGAAGTGTCAAATAGGGAGATCAAACAGATTTTGTCAAAAACAGTGAACGATAGTAGAACAGATTGGTCAAGGAGGCTTGATGATGTTCTTTGGGCCTACCGGACAGCGTATAAGACTCCCATAGGTATGTCCCCATACCAACTAGTATATGGGAAAGCTTGTCATCTTCCAGTTGAATTAGAGCATAAAGCCATGTGGGCTATGAAGAAGTTATAAATGGACTGGAACGAAGCTGCAGAACAACGGTTAAATGGGTTGAATGAACTCGATGAATTTCGCCTAAAATCTTATGAAAGCTCAGCCCTCTACAAAGAAAAGATGAAGAAGTACCATGACCTAAAAATCGAAAAACGAGAGTTTATGGTTGGGGATTTGGTACTTTTATTCAACTCTAGGTTGGGCTTGTTTCCGGGCAAGCTCAAGTCCAAATGGACTGGCCCTTACTTGATCACCCAACTATTCCCTCATGGAGCGGTTGAGTTGGTAAACAAGGAAGGTGTGCGGTTTAAGGTGAATGGACAACGTCTAAAAATCTATATAGGGCATGCGGAATCGGCTAATGAGGTGATTGAGGCATACCATCTTGATGAAGTCTGAGTAATGGAGTGTCCTCAGTCGTGCCGCGACGTTAAATCAGGCGCTGGTTGGGAGGCAACCCAATATGTATCATCTAACCAAATTATAGTTTTCTTTCTAGTAATGGTAGCATTTTCTACTAATGGATTTTAAATTTTCAGGTAGCTCATCTCCAGGAAGTTCTGCAGAAAATTACTCTGCCACATTCACTAACGGATACATCGATGAACCGTCACGCCTGTGACGGACCGTCGCATGACTCCGTCGTGCCAGGTACGTTCTTTATTACTTTGAAAAATTAGGGCACATGCGACGGAACCTATGACGGACCGTCACAGATGTGATGGACCGTCGTCGGTGTCTCGTCGCTTCATTATCCAGCAACCCGACCCGACCCAGCTGGGGAATTTTAAAAGTTTTAAACCTTTTTAAACTCCCCACCCCTTCATTCAACCGTTTCTTTCCCTCTTTCTCCCATTTCCTCAATTTTCAACTTCTTTCCCTTCCCAAAATCCCCACATTCTCATTTTCCCCATCCCCATATCCCCTTTCTTGGTCGGAGTCTGCTGCTGTGATTCTCATCTTCATAGTTGGGTGCCTCACTTCCGTTTTGTTTTCTCCTCTTCCAAGGTATGTGCTTCTGAACTCTACCCATTTACTCTTCATTTTTGTTTTTAATTTACAATTAGCATATTTCTTTTTGTGGGTCTTTGATCTTTGACCAAATCTTTTCTGACCTAGGTTATTAGTCCCACGAATTGCCTTGATAAAACTCGAGAAATTGGTGCTTTACCCTTGTAAATTTGATAGGTATTCGGGTTAGAAAGTTGTAGGGAAATGTTGGGTCTTTGGTTTGAATTACTTGGGTTGATGGTGGCATCCCCAGTTCTGTCTCTGAATGACAGAACGAGACCCCGATGATGGACCGTCGTAACCACGACGGACCGTCATAGGGTCCATCCCAACACCCCACAATGTATTTTCTCTAAGTGTCCACCAACGGACACATGTGACGGACCATCATGCCCACGACGGTCCGTCCTGCACAACCGTCATGGTTGTTAGAGACCCCAATTCTAAGGGTCTCAATACTTTTTCTAAGTGTCCAATGATGGACACATGTGACGGACCGTCATGCCCACGACAGTCCGTCCTGCACAACCGTCATGGTTGTCAGAGACCTCAATTCTAAGGGTCTCAATACTTTTTCTAAGTGTCCACTGACGGACACATGTGACGGACCGTCTTGCCCACGATGGTCCGTCCTGCACAACCGTCTTGGTTGTCAGAGACCCCTGTTCTAACCGTCTCAATACTTTTTCTAAGTGTCCACTGACGGATACATGTGATGGACCGTCATGCCCACGACGGTCCATCCTCCACAACCGTCTTGGTTGTCAGAGACCCCTGTGCTAAGGGTCTCAATACTTTTTCTAAGTGTCCACTGACGGATATCCACGATGGACCGTCATACCCATGACGGTCCGTCCTGCTCAACTGTCGTGACGGTCAGAGACCCCTGTCCTAAGGGTCTCAATACTTTTTCTAAATGTCCTCTGACGGACATCCACAATGGACCGTCGTACCCACGACGGACCGTCCTGCTCAACCGTCGTGATGGTCAGAGACCCCTGTCCTAAGGGTCTCAATACTTTTTCTAACTGTCCACTAACGGACATCCACGACTAACCGTCGTGCCCACGACGGTCCGTCCTGCTCAACCGTCGTACCAGTCAGAGACTTTCCTTCTAAAAGTGTATATTGTTAAGTGTTACATGACGGACCCCATGACGGTCCGTCATACTCACGATGGGCCGTCACCTGTTCCGTCGTGCCTCACTTTCTACTACAGAGATGTCATTACTGCTTTGATTTTATGTGTATTTTGTCTCATTTTTGCTTGTCATGTTTGCTCCTTCTAATACTAATGATGATTCTTTACAGGTACTACCTCTCATGGCACCAAAACAAGATCGCGTTTACGCACGTGGGCGTTCCAAGTATGTCGCCCCGTCTGCCCGACTGGTGATAGGCTCTGATGATGAGCATGATCCTGAGTACGTGACCCAGGCACTGCCACTCCAGCACGAGCTCCACGTGCACCTAGAGCCATGCCCAAGAAAGTGGCATCCGGCGTAGTCACTGCCTCCCAGTCTGATGAGGAGCGCACACCGACCGGCACACTTTCTGGGTCAGCTGCCCAAGACGAAGGAGCATCTAGCTCCTTAGGAGTTTCTTGGTCGGAGAAAGCCTCCGGGTCCGCAGAAACCTCTGCACACGCCACAGCTGCACAGTCTACCTCGGCGGATGAGGCTGACAGTACTGATTCCACCCCAGGCTCACCGACTGGAGTTCCTGCCCCGGTTGCCGACCAGCCCAACCGGTGGTGTGTCGACGGGCAATACCAAGTGTATTCAGACGCCAAGCTGCTAAATGATAAGGGCGTCATGACACGGACCATTACACTGGAGCGGCGGGTCCTTACGGGTAGTCTTCCCACCATGCCGTATATCCACACCCTCTTCACCAGACACCGACTAGAGTGGACAGCTCGTACTTTGGGCCGGTAAAGTGAGGAGTTGGTCCAAGAGTTTTACGCCTCCTATGTGGCTACTCTCCGATCACAGATCGATGGGTGGGCTGCCCCCGCCAAATAGGCCCCACTTGATCATGTCAGAGTCCGCGTCATACAGGTCGATATCTCCCTGCCAGCCATCCGCCGGTATCTGTACGATGAGGATGTTGACGCCACCAGGACCCCTCTCACCACGAGTTCGACTACCGATGGCAAATTGTTAAAGAGGGCCGGTTCTTGCTTGAGCCATCGCTGAGAGAGACCACCAAGAGGTGGATAGCCCAGAACTTATCCATTGATGGAGAGGCTGCCGACTGGGTTATGGAGCCGAAGGGAGCCATCAGGAAGGCTAACTTGACCTTCACGGACAAGTTTCTATGGTTGATTGTCCGCCACTGCCTTTCCCCCACTGCTGCAGATAATATAGTTACATGGGATCGCGTAGTTCTGATAGCAGCGATGATGGCAGGGTTTGAGGTTGACTTCGCTTGGCTTCTACAGGCGGTCATGCACGAGAGGGCCTTCAAGGTCACCACTACTTACCCTTTTCCGTGCATGGTTTTCTCTTTATGCAGGTCTGCAGGTGTGCCCATCTGGCACATTGATCAGCTCAAGACCCCGCAGGGCAATGTTGACATCGGCCTCATCATGGATGAGGCCAATGAGTTGGCTCCACAAAGAAGGCCCCGCCCGGAGGTGGCCTCACTTGGTGAGAACCTGGCAGATACTATAGATCATCAAGAAGCTTCCCAGGCTGCTTCTGCACCCACTTACACTACCCCGGTCGAGTCTATCCTGGGTAGTAACACTACCCAGAGCTCCTCTCGCTCGGCTCCTTCTGCCACTGTGGTCCCACTTTCTAGGGTCCAGAAACTCAAGGCGCAGATGGTCACACTTCTGCATCACATCCATCCTTGGATGCAGAGGTCTATTGCTGAGGCAGAGGAGCGCATGGAGCGCAAGATGGCACAGCACACTGAGAGGAAGATCGCAGAGGTTCATCAGCACTTAGACACTTTTGAGTTGCGGGTGCTAGCCCGACCAGCACCTCCGGTGGACATGTCGACCATTCAGGCTGCGGTTGAGAGTTTGCGGGCTGATCTTGATACAATCTTAGAGTCTAGGGTGCCTGAGTCTGAGGCCCTTTTGCAGAGCCTGCTGAGGACAGAGTGATGGCTGCTCTATTTGCCACTTCTGATGATCCACCACCTCCCCCACGAGAGCATATGCCAAGATACGCAGGGGTCGAGAGAAGGATGAGGGTAGGGTGAGAAACAAGGAGCGCCGCGAGATGGAGGCTGCAAGGAGAGCCTTGATTGCTGACGAGAAGGCCCGTACGTTGAGGGTTGTAGAGTTAGCTGCCTGGGCGTCTAGCTCCAGAGTTGTGGATACAGTGAGAGGCACTACTGATAGTGATATTGCTGCTGAGGACACTACTGAGGGTGTCCAGACTACGGAGGGAGTGGGTTCCGGGGAACCGGACCCACCAGCTTGTTGATCGCCGGGGCTTTGCGCCTCAGGTTTGCTTCACCGACCATTCACGTACTTTTTTTTTTTTTATGCATTGGGGACAATTGCATATCTTTTTTGTTGGGGGTGGGGTAAATGGAAAGTGAATGTTAGGGTGAAGTCTAAGTAGCCCAATTCATGATCCTCTCTTGGTGTTTTCTTTCCTCTGTTCTTTTTCCCCAAGAGACTGATTACTTTTATTGTTGAACCAGCATGTCATATCTTATGTACATAGTATAAATCTGAAGCATGATGGCTAAAACAAATATGATATCCCGATAATCAAAATGATGCATGACTAGGCATAGTAATTGATAATTGTGTGGTTTAAAACATGAAATAAAGATACACTACTGCATTATCCTGAATCTAAGACTCGAACTAGGTGTCTAATAATCTGGGAATGTGAGGAATGTCAAGTGAGTGTGAGGTGAATTCGAATGTCCACCATTAATACTGAGCTAGAACTTGCCTGGTTAGTCTTGCTAAAAGTGAGCCAAAACAAACAATTAGGAAAGGATCATAGGCCTTTGTTCGAAATAGTCAATCTTGAGCCTAAAAATAATAGAAAACCAAATGAAGTTAACCCTTTATTGATCCAAATGATTTGAGCCTAAAAACAGATCTTTCTTTTTCATCCCAACTGATCCTCTCGGGGAACAACGTGTTGGCCTTGGTCCCTCCTTGGACATGTGCACCTCAGTTTATGCCAAAAACATAAGTTGAGGGTGGCTAATAAGCAAAATTGTCGTGGACCTGACCCAACCATGGGTATTGTGAACCTTAACTCATCGCAAAGTCATGAGTTGAGGGTGGATATTATAAGGAATACTCCGAAAAATTGGGTTTGAAAGTATGAAGAGGAAGAAAGAACAAAACAGAAGTGACATAAAATATATATATATATATATATATATATATATATATATATATATATATATAATGATAATAAAACACAAGAAAATAGAAAAGTCACTTACATATAAGGATGAGAAAGGGAAAACAGCAAGGTAAAAAGAAAATTGAGAAATTGGGCGAAATAGAATGATAGAAAGGTGGTGCGTTTAGTCGATTTGTCAAGGAGGGCAACAAGTCACTAAAGGATACCTAAATATACCCTACCTGACCCTGAGCCTATGTTACAAGCTAAAGTCCTATTGTGATGCTAAGAGTTGTATGGCGAACTTAAAGTAGTGAAAATAAGGGCAAGCCTATGGCAATATGTATAAATGAGTTGTGGATTTGTTCTGAGAGTGAGTGTTGAAAAGTAATCCTTATACTCAAACTGAAATCATTGTGTGAAAAATAAGGATGTTATTTGAAGTGAGGACAATAGTTGCAATACCGGAAATATTAGCATCTCGGTGAGAAATTGAAGAGGATAGGTGTCATTGCGTAGTGAGTTTGTGTCATGGTCTGATTCTACATAAGTCAATGCCTAATAGAGATGACATGCATTAACATAATGAGAATGATCGGGATTGATAGCCAAATGATTGCGAAAGCTAAAAAGCGGATACTCTTGTACAAAGATTTTGTAGTGAGTCATAGTGCGTCGCTTGAGGACAACAACGAATTTAAGTTGAGGGTGTTGATGTACCGTGGTTTCACGGTACTTTTAATGCTTTTTCCTTAAGTTTATTGTGTGTCGAAAGCCTTTTTGTGTTGATTTTTATATAAGTTTCTCTTTGTTTGCAGAAAATTTGTCCAAGGATGAATGCGGAAGTTTTTGAGCAAGAAATGCAGAAGAGACCACCTATAGAGCTCAAGACGGTCCGTCGAGGCTGTGACGGTCCGTAGGTGGCATCATAGTGAGGAGAAAAGCTGCTGATGGAAGATGGGGAAGTCTGACCAAGTGTTGGATTACAGAAGTCCATGACGGACCGTCATAGCGACGACGGTCCGTCCTGCTTGTTCGTCGTGATGATCAGAGAAGTAGTCCCAGTACCCAAATTCCAAGAAGTTCAAGTGTTTTGGAATGGAGACCCTCGATGGACCGTCATGCTTGAAACGGTCCGTCATACTTGTCCGTCAGGGGGATGAAGAAAGCAAAAGAACAATGTGTGAAGTATGGGACGACGGAGGCCATGACGGTCCGTCGTGTCCATGACGGTCCGTCGACCCAGACGCGTTTGGACAGATTTTCAGTAAATAGAATCCTTCGTTGATTAGGTTTTGTTTTTATTATAAATAGTTCGAAAAACCTCATTTTTGGGGTTAGACTTTTTGATAATTTTAGTTCTCTTGTTCAAGTATTGAGGAATTAATTTCAGTAATTGATACACTTTTTCGGTAATTGATTGTTGGTGTTTTGTGTTGATTAATCAAGTTAAATTCTGGATTTTATTCTTTCTCATTAAAGTAAGTGCATGAATTCTTCCATTAAAAATATGAATTGTGTAATTATGACCATGGGTAACTAAACTCCATAGCTAGGGTTGTGGGAACAATGGGTGAATAACAAGGTAAACTTTAACTAAAATAACAATTCTAGAATGGTGTCTTGCAAGTATTGATAATTCTTTCGTGTAGAAGTCTTTTTAACGGATGTCCAACGTTAGAACTAGCCTTAATGCTGCTTGCCGGACCAAGGAGGTAGATGATAGGAAAAGAATTATCAACATAGATTTAGTGTAGACTATCTAATAGGCTAGTATTGGTTGGTACGAGGTAATAACTTAGTCAAATACCGAATACAATGCTTAAAATGATGTAAAGATAAGGGTTAGTATAGCAACACACGTAGCCGAACCAAGGTGCGGAGTGAAATTTTCTAGATGCCGGACCAAGGATTTAGAGATACATAACTTATCACTTTACATGCAAGATACTAGGAAAGAATTGTTATAGTTAGAGTTATCAAGTAAGGAACCTGTGGGGAACACTTAAGCCCTAGTTACTTCTATTAATTGATTAAACTCCGAGATTTGAATCAGTTAGTTGTTTACTTTAATTTAGCTAGTCATTTTCTTAATTCAGAAATAAACCCCCCCATTTTTGTCTTTTGTTTTCTTGGAAAATAGTTGGCTAAATAGTAGTAATAATAGAAGAAAGTTAAGTCTGAACTATTTTCCTCGTGGGATCGATCCCAACCTCATTAGTTGGGTTCTTTACTTGATACGACCTCTTTACTTCTTATTTGAGAAGTAAGTTTGAGCTTATCAACTTTGTGCATTAATTCTTTACAAACCAATCTTTAGTGACTATTCATATTATTATATTATTGGCTTAATATAAGAAGTCATTATAAGCCAATCTTATTTGGCTAATATCTTTTGCCAATTATATAAAATCATTATAAGACAATTTATTTGGCTTTATCATTTTAATAACATGAGGATTCATTATTAGTTATGCCCTTTATTTATTGTAAACTTTATTGGACACGATTTGACTATCCTTACAACAAGTTATTCATTACATCAAGTATTCATTACATTTCATAAGACATTCTCTATTGATTATGCCATTGATTTCATTACTTTCATGTTTTATATAATATACATTTCATATATATGAGACCTTGGAATCGTTGATATAGCATTAAGACATCTCAAGTGAGGACCCAACATATGGGACCTTAACCCGAGGGCCTTCTTTAGCAAATACAGAGTCTGCTTCATTCGTTCATTCGTACTTCACACTATTTATTTCATTCATTCGTAGGCTGATATAAACACCAGCTATACCTAGGATGAAGTTTAAGACTCTCATCCGGATACTTAAGTGCAATGACCAAGAATGACCTAATGTCATTACTTGAATCTGATTTCACCTCCTGATTGTCTTGCACAAACACCTTTGGTATCGTTCATTTCATTATCTTTCATACTTTGAGGAACTCCAACCTTAACCGACATATAGATCATGTGAGCATCATGAAATCCAGTGTCTTCCCCACACCAAAAAGAGGTGGAGTCACTGGCCAAGGTGAAACCAAAACATGCTAGCGTATATAGGGAAATTGAACCCTGCTAGATCCCTATATTGGCAGTATAGCTTCAAAGACTAGGATATATAAGGAGACCCATACCCGGCATGCCGGTCAGTCTCATCTCATGAGAGTTACGTGAACTTCCGCCCTTCCCGAAGGAAGGCATCACCGCTCATAGCTAGCCTATCGGTGCTCAGTATAAAGTTCCATTACATTCAACTCATATGAGGACATCATAGCTCATTACATGATTTCTCATCTCATCATTAGTATTTAGTGTGAATTGTCCTTACATTTACATATAGAGTATGATTGAGACTTATTTACTCTTTTGATGACTTGTCATCCTTACTTTACATTGATGAAATGTGAATTATCCTTACATATCATCCTTACTTTACATTGATGAATGTGAATTGTCCTTACATATCATCATTACTTTACATTGATGAATGTGAATTGTCCTTACATATCATCCTTACTTTACATTAATGAATGTGAATTGTCCTTACATATTATCCTTAGGTGTTAATGAGACTAGTCTCACACATTCTAACACCTTCATTCGTGAGTATTCTTTTAACAAATTAGCTTTGGTGTAAGTAAGACTTGTCTCACTTCCTTTAACACCCCATTCTGGTCACTTACTTAATTTAGACCCCTTTAATTATGTTATAACTCACGTTACTTCTTTACTTTAGTGTAGTAGCTTCATTTCATCGTTTATGGACGATGAGCACTTCTTTCAATGAGTTACATATGTTCATAGTTCATTCTTGTATAGCATGTAGGGAGTTGTCCCAATGAATGGAATGCCCTTGGTTATGGATTCATTGAATTAGTTTAGAAGTACTTGAGTTGTATTCATTGTTTTTGCTACACAAGATTGGCATATGATTAGCATTGGCCTAGAAAATTTGGAAATAACTTCATAGTCAATTTATTGGCACAAGCCAAACATTCATTCAAATATAATTTCATGGAATCATTAGCCAATTCTATCACATATTTTTGGAGATAATATTGTAGGGCAATTTATTGGCATAAGCCAAACTTTCACTACACTTGAACTTTTAACCTTTGATTAACTTACAAGAACAATTCAATGTTTTTACGTTCACAATTCGTGTGGATAGGGTATGTTAGACTAACCAATTCAATCTTTTTGGCATAAGCCAATTTTTACGTATGTTCATATTTAAATTGCCATATCTATGAACCATTAGCCAATCTTTTAATCTTTTACATAAGTTCCTAGCCATTAGCATATATTCATTTTGACCAAGTAGAGTTAGCCAACTTTATTGGAACCAGATAACCAATTTATTCAAGATATGATTTCATATATGTCTTTGAGCCAATTCTTAGTTTATGGCTTTTAGTGTCACGTTTTAAGAACATATTGGACATCATAATATTAACATTTTATGGCTTTAGCATCTTCATAACATCACAACAACAGCAAGTCAACATTCAGCCAAAGGCACATAATTCACTTAACACATCACGGACTTATCTTAGCATATTATCGATCCTTAATTATCATGATAAGATTAACTTTATGAAATTACAAGTTCATAAGTTCATTCCATACTCATCATTCAAGAACAATACATGTTAAGAACATCCAGCACCACATACCAACAACATAATCTCTAACCTATTCAACACTGAAATTGAAAAAGGATACTAGGGAAGGGAAGTTTGACGAGAACGACGGGAACAACCCTAGTTTACAAGATCTTGTGAATCATTCGAAGGAAAATATTCTTTGAGAAATAATTCCAGGAGAGAAACCCATACCTTATGTAGAACTTAATCTACGAAGACCACCTTGAACGAAACCTTGAAGAAACCTTGAAATCGCCCTAGAGAAATCGATAAATTTTTCTGTTTTTCTTTCGTTCGTTGCTTGCTGTTTTTGCGTCGCCTTTTCTATGAGTTTGAACGTGATTTTTAGGTTTAAGAACTTATATTGAATTATAAAACTTAGGTTTAATAAGTTAATTTAATAAACTAATTAACCAATTACCAAAAAGCCCCTCCTAAGTTGACTAAACATTGGAGAACATAACACTTAGTCAAATCTAGAAATTGGTGTTGACAATGGTTTTTGTCAACATTTTGACTTTATATTGATTAATTAAATCCTTAATTAAATTAATTTTAGGTACCTAGGGTAAGTACTAAAGTACCCCTAAGTCATTGGAACCAAAATTAACCCTTTTGGACCATCCTAGGTTAAGTACTAGGATGTTTCTTGAGTTCTTCTAGGTTAGTCTAAGAATTTCATTTTGATCATTTAACTAATTAATTAAATTGCTAATTTAATTAATTAGGTGACCTAAGGTAATTACTAAAGTACCCTTAAGTCCTTAGGACAATAACCAATCCTTTGAACCGTCCTAGGTTAGGTAGTAGGTTGTCTTTTTGTTGTTTTAACAGAAATATGGAAATTGTTTTGTGATTTCGGTTTTTCCCCTTTAAATTAATTAATTAAGTTGCTAAATTAATTAATTAAGTAACCTAGGGTAATTAATAAAATACCCTTAAGTCGTTAGGATCTTAACTAACTCTTTGGACCATCCTAGGTTAGGTACTAGGTTGTCCCTTTCTTGTCTTAACCGAAATCTGAAATTTTCCTTTTTAGTTTCGGTTTTAGCCCTTTTAAATTAATTAATTAATTTTCTAAATTAATTAATTAGGTAACCTAGGGGAATTACTAAAGTACCCCTAAGTTGTTAGGACCATAACTAACCTTTTGGACCATCCTAGGTTAGGTACTAGGTTGTCTCTTTAACTAGTACTAGGTTAGTGTCAACCCGATTTTGGTCCTAGGTTGTCGGGTGCACTAATTAGTTTATTTCGTTTGGTCCTAGGTTAGTTAGCTATTTAGGGCAGTAGGTTAGAGTCTAGAATTAGTTAGGAAGTTAGACCCCACATAGAGGGGTTCCTTGTGCACGTTTCCCCCCCCCCCCTAACTACCCTAACCGACTTCGGTTAGGGTGGTCCCCTCCTTGGCCACTTCTTCACATGTCTTGCACATGTCTTGCACATGTGCTTGCACATGGGTTCGTTGTACTTTTTTAACTAACTATTATTTATGGTTCATTCTAGAATGTTTACTTATTGTCCCAAGGACCCTCATCATGTCCTTAGGCACTGCTTAATTACATGATCATTTTAAATGGTTATGTACTTAGGGTACTAGGCTTGACACTTGGATGCCTAGTACCTAATGTATTGCAATTGATGAATTTCATGAACTTTAGCTTAGGGTCTTCATTGCAGGTACATTTCTTAAACAAGCTCATTAATGTTTGAAAATTGGCTAACATCCTTTAAGCCAATATTTTCTAATATGCCCAATATTTTGCTTATTTGGGTATTATACAGAAATTGGCTAATACCCCTTAACCAATTTTTCTATACCATGCCCAATATTGGGCATTAGGTTACTTATTAAATCAATGTGATTATATATGAAGGATATTGTTATTTTAATTACTTGTGCATACATAGAAATTGGCTAACACCCTCTAAGCCAACATTCTCTACTCTGCCCATAATTTTCTAATATGCCCAATATTTCTAAATATTGGGCATTGGGATGCCTATTTACCCCTAATACGCATTCTTAAGAACCTATTGGGATTTTCATTAAACGTATAATTTTCCGGAATGTTACATTATCCCCCCCTTAGGAACATTCATCCCCGAATGACACCTACACATCATTTGAACAAAGAGAGTGATTTTCGAAAGTTACTTTATCATTCTTAAACTTTTCTCTTTTGTGAATATCTGATTCACACATATTTGGATGATGCACATCATTCAAGCTTATCTGAAGCTTCATATTTGAGATTGAGGAATTTCATTCTCAATCACACTTAACTTAATGCACATCATAAATCATGCAACACAGAAAACATGCCTATGCTACACAAAAACAGTAACAAAAAATGCAACATAACTTCGTTTTAACTCACATAGTGCTATTATAAGACATATGATTAGGGACTTACCACACCAAATCCACTAAAGCACTTAAAGTTAGAGTTTCTTAAACATAAACCATACTTAGTAAGAGTATATCTAACCTCTTAGATAACATCTTGTTGGCCTTAAGATTTGAACCACACCCTTCTCATTTTAGCCCAACTTATTTGGAAACTGAAGCCTTACTACCCTGTTTCTATAGTCTATTATAGCATAACACTTATGAAGTCAATCCATGTCTAAGACATATTCTTGAGTTAGTATGCAGCCAACTTAGCCTTCTACTCTTCATCAACACCCGTGGCATGCATTTTGAATCTACCATGTACTCACCTCCATGCGAACAACCACACTTATTACACGTCTTTCGGTCACGCTGGGCATTTTCATTATGGCCCCTTCTTGGGAAGGCCAGATCTTGAGTCTGGCGCCTTAGACCACTTGGTCATCCTAATTCTTGTGTGTATCCTTCTATGTATTCACACAAGAAGGAAGTTAGATACTTATAATGACACAAAGTGTCAAAGCTCTAGATAGCACGATAAAGAGTAGAAGAAGGGAAGATTTCCTATCATCGTGTAGTCTCTAAGTCATGATTGAGGCGCGCTTCACAACCATAAGCTACAAACTACGTAACATAGTTGTGTTGAGCTTTAGATCCTAGGTAATTTAACCTCATGCTCTGATACCAAGTTTGTCACGACCCAAATTCTGGAATCCAGATCGCAACCAGCGTCGTTGACCTCTCAGAGGTCGCAGACAAGCCTCATCTTCCATTTATCACATTCATCTAGTTAAATTTACGGAAAATTTAAAACTTTTTATATGTATGAAGTATACATAGACTTCAAATAATTATTAACTAGATACATCATATACTAAGCTCAACATAAGAGAACAACCATCTAACATAAAGAATCAATTCGAAACTGAAGATGAATATATCATAAATAGTTTGCCAAACATGGCCTTATTACAAAGCTTCGAAATGAAGGTATGAAAGAAACGCTAGGGACAACATCCACTAGCTATGTCTAAAACTAAGGCTAGACGAAATCTATAGCATCCTCGAAATCATGAGGACCTACCAATTAGTTGGGAGAAACGCTGAAGTCCAAACCACTGAAACTGTCATCAACCTGTCCTTTGACCTGCACCTATAAAAATAGTAAATAGTAGGGGGTTAGTACACCACTTGTACTAAGTATGGGTGTATGCACACATACACATAAAGCTATGCATGATCAATGAAAGCTCTTCCTAAGCAACATGCCATTTCTGGAAAGTCTAGTCATTAGACTTTAATTTCCTAATTCGTTAGTTGTGAATTGTGGTATGAATATGATGTATTTTAATGCATTCAAAGCACAGAACTCATTTTCTATATGATTACAAGACATTAGTATCATCAACATAATTTTAGAACCACATGGGCGAAGATTTATATTTTTGATCCTCCAAACCCGAGAGCTCCTCTTTGTACACTTAGATTATTTTTCAGTCTTTTTCTTCTTCTTGTTGTGTAGTTCAATAATTCCTTTGGTCCTATGTTTTACTTACAAGTGCAATGATTCATTGTAACCCCATACCCACAATGAATCAAGTAAGTAATTCAAGAGATTAAGGAAATGACTTAACTACAATTTGGGGCATGAATATATTTATAAGTCAATACTAATTGACTAAAATCATTCTTTAGTTGATTGGATAATGTGCATAGATCTTGGGGCATATCATTAAAGCTTATGATCTTGCTTACTTTTGGCATGAATTCTTTATAAACCAATCTTTAGTGACTATTCCTATTATTGTATTATTGGCCTAATATAAGAAGTAATTATAAGCCAATCTTATTTGGCTAATATCTTTTGCCAATTATATAAAATCATTATAAGCCAATTTATTTGGCTTTATTATTTTCATAACATGAGGATTCATTATTAGTTATGCCCTTTATTTATTGTAAACTTTATTGGACACGATTTGACTACCTTACAACAAGTTATTCATTACATCAAGTATTCATTACATTTCATAAGCCATTATCTATTGATTATTCCATTGATTTCATTACTTTCATGTTTTATATAATAAACATTTCATACACACGAGACCTTGGAATCGTTGATATAGCATTAAGACATCTCAAGTGAGGACCCAACATATCGGACCTCAACCCGAGGGCCTTCTTTAGCAAACACAGAGTCTGCTTCATTCGTTCATTCGTTCTTCACACTATTCATTTCATTCGTTCGTAGGCTGATGTAAAAACCAGCTATACCTAGGATGAATTTTAAGACTCTCATCGGGATCATGAAATGCAATGACCAAGAATGACCTAATGTCATTACTTGAATCTGATTTCACCTCCTGATTGTCTTGCACAAACACCTTTGGTATCGTTCATTTCATTATCTTTCATACTTTGAGGAACTCCAACCTTAACCGACATAGATCATGTGAGCATCATGAAATCCAGTGTCTTCCCCACACCGAAAAGAGGTGGAGTCACTGGCCAAGGTGAAACCAAAACATGCTAGCGTATATAGGGAAATTGAACCCTGCTAGATCCCTATATTAGCAGTATAGCTTCAAAGACTAGGATATATAAGGAGACCCATACCCGGCATGCCGGACAGTCTTATCTCATGAGAGTTACGTGAACTTCCGCCCTTCTGGAAGGAAGGCATCATCGCTCATAGCTAGCCTATCGGTGCTCAGTATAAAGTTCCATTAAATTCAACTCATACATCATGGAAGATGGCTTCTAGCATGAGGACATCATAGCTCATTAGATGATTTCTCATCTCATCATTAGTATTAAGTGTGAATTGTCCTTACACTTACATATAGAGTATGATTGAGACTTATTTACTCTTTTGATAACTTGTCATCCTTACTTTACATTGATGAAATGTGAATTATCCTTACATATCATCCTTACTTTACATTGATGAATGTGAATTGTCCTTACATATCATCATTACTTTACATTGATGAATGTGAATTGTCCTTACATATCATCCTTACTTTATATTGATGAATGTGAATTGTCCTTACATATTATCCTTAGGTGTTAATGAGACTACTCTCACACATTCTAACACCTTCATTCGTGAGTATTATTTTAACAAATTAGCTTTGGTGTAAGTAAGACTTGTCTCACTTTCTTTAACACCCCATTCTGGTTACTTACTTAATTTAGACCCCTTTAATTATGTTATAACTCACGTTACTTCTTTACTTTAGTGTAGTAGCTTCATTTCATCGTTTATGGACGATGAGCACTTCTTTCAATGAGTTACATATGTTCATAGTTCATTCTTGTAGAGCATGTTGGGAGTTGTCCCAATGAATGGAATGCCCTTGGTTATGGATTCATTGAATTAGTTTAGAAGTACTTGAGTTGTCATTTCATTGTTTTTGCTACACAAGATTGGCATATGATTAGCATTGGCCTAGAAAATTTGGAAATAACTTCATAGTCAATTTATTGGCACAAGCCAAACATTCATTCAAATATAATTTCATGGAATCATTAGCCAATTCTATCACATATTTTTGGAGACAATATTGTAGGGCAATTTATTGGCATAAGCCAAACTTTCACTACACTTGAACTTTTAACCTTTGATTAACTTACAAGAACAATTCAATGTTTTTACGTTCACAATTCGTGTGGATAGGGTATGTTAGACTAACCAATTCAATCTTTTTGGCATAAGCCAATTTTTACGTATGTTCATATTTAAATTGACATATCTATGAACCATTAGCCAATCTTTTAATCGTTTACATAAGTTCCTAGCCATTAGCATATATTCATTTTGACCAAGTAGAGTTAGCCAACTTTATTGGAACCAGATAACCAATTTATTCAAGATATGATTTCATATATGTCTTTGAGCCAATTCTTAGTTTATGGGTTTTAGTGTCACATTTTAAGAACATATTGGACATCATAATATTAACATTTATGGATTTAGCATCTTCATAACATCACAACAACAGCAAGTCAACATTCAGCCAAAGGCACATAGTTCACTTAACACATCACGGACTTATCTTAGCATATTATCGATCCTTAATTATCATGATAAGATTAACTTTATGAAATTATAAGTTCATAAGTTCATTCGATACTCATCATTCAAGAACAATACATGTTAAGAACAGCCAGCACCACATACCAACAACATGATCTCTAACCTATTCAACATTGAAATCGAAAAGGATACTAGGGAAAGGAAGATTGATGAGAACGACGGGAACAACCCTAGTTTTCAAGATCTTGTGAATCATTCGAAGGAAAATACTCTTGGAGAAAGAATTCCAGGAGAGAAACCCATACCTTATGTAGAACTTAATCTACGAAGACCACCTTGAAAGAAACCTTGAAATCGCCCTAGAGAAATCGATAAATTTTTTTGTTTTTCTTTCGTTCGTTGCTTGCTGTTTTTGCATCGCCTTTTTTATGAGTTTGAACGTGATTTTTAGGTTTAAGAACTGATATTGAATTATAAAACTTAGGTTTAATAAGTTAATTTAATAAACTAATTAACCAATTACCAAAAAGCCCCTCCTAAGTTGACTAAACATATGAGAACATAACACTTAGTCAAATCTGGAAATTGGTGTTGACTATGGTTTTTGTCAACATTTTGACTTTATATTAATTAACTAAATCCTTAATTTAATTAATTTTAGGAACCTAGGGTAAGTACTAAAGTACCCCTAAGTCATTGGAACCAAAATTAACCCTTTTGGACCATCCTTGGTTAAGTACTAGGATGTTTCTTGAGTTGTACTAGGTTAGTGTAAGAATTTCATTTTGATAATTTAAACTAATTAATTAAATTTCTAATTTAATTAATTAGGTGACCTAAGGTAATTACTAAAGTACCCTTAAGTCGTTAGGACCATAACCAATCCTTTGAACCATCCTAGGTTAGGTACTAGGTTGTCTTTTTCTTGTTTTAACCGAAATATGGAAATTGCTTTGTCATTTCAGTTTTGCCCTTTTAAATTAATTAATTAAGTTGCTAAATTAATTAATTTAATAGCATAGGGTAATTAATAAAGTACCCTTAAGTCGTTAGGATCTAAACTAACTCTTTGGACCATCCTAGGTTAGGTACTAGGTTGTCCATTTATTGTCTTAACCGAAATCTGAAATTTTCCTTTTTACTTTCGGTTTTAGCCCTTTTAAATTAATTAATTAATTTGATAAATCAATTAATTAGGTAACCTAGGGGAATTACTAAAGTACCCCTAAGTTGTTAGGACCATAACTAACCTTTTGGACCATCCTAGGTTAGGTACTAGCTTATTTCTTTAACTAGTACTAGGTTAGTGTCAACCCGGTTTTGGTCCTAGGTTGTCGGGTGCACTAATTAGCTTATTTCATTTGGTCCTACGTTAGTTAGATATTTAGGGCAGTAGGTTAGAGTCTAGAATTAGTTAGGAAGTTAGGCCCCACATGGAGGGGTCCCTTGTGCACGTTTTTCCCGCCCTAACTACCCTAACCAAATTCGGTTAGGGTGGTCCCCTCCTTGGCCACTTCTTCACATGTCTTGCACATGTGCTTGCACATGGGTTCTTTGTACTTTTCTAACTAACTATTATTTATGGTTCATTTGAGAATGTTTACTTATTGTCCCAAGGACCCTCATCATGTCCTTGGGCACTGCTTAATTACATGATCATTTTAAATGGTTATGTAATTAGGGTACTAGGCTTGACACTTGGATGCCTAGTAACTAATGTATTGCAATTGATGAATTTCATGAGCTTTATCTTAGGGTCTTCATTGCAGGTACATTTCTTAAACAAGCTCATTAATGTTAGAAAATTGGCTAACACCCTTTAAGCCAATATTTTCTAATATGCCCAATATTTTGCTTTTTTGGGTATTATACAGAAATTGGCTAATACCCCTTAGCCAATTTTTCTATACCATGCCCAATATTGGGCATTAGGTTACTTATTAAATCAATGTGATTATATATAAAGGATATTGTTATTTTAATTACTTGTGCATACATAGAAATTGGCTAACACCCTCTAAGCTAACATTTTCTACTATGCCCATAATTTTCTATTATGCCTAATATTTCTAAATATTGGGCATTAGGATGCCTATTTACCCCTAATACGCATTCTTAAGAACCTATTGGGCTTTTCATTAAACATATAATTTTTTGGAATGTTACACCAGTCGACGGCCAGTTGAACAATCGACGGCTCGTCGACTTGGTCAATCGACTGGACCTGCAGTTCTGAAGGTTTGGAGGGTTGCAGACCCAACCAGCGAACCCCAATCGATGGGGCGTTTGTTGACAGACGGTCCATTATTAAGGAGTCATGGGTGATGCTGTGATAAGCTGTTAAAAGACTGCCTTGGCTTGGGGTGTTTGGTAAATTCACCCCTAGTCTTTTAAGAACCTTGGATGATACTTTTAGGGTCTATTAGGTATATTAAAGTGTTTCAAACACTAAGACCTCATTCCGTAAAATCCAAAACCCCTCTCTCTTAGAACACTCTCTCAAACCCCATGGAACCTAGAAGTCAAGAAGGCTAGAAGGGGATGTTGGTGGTAAAGTTCTTCATCAAAAATAATTGGGTTTTATTGTACTGAATGTATAGTATCCATCCTTGAAATCTCTTCCACTCAAGGAGTCACTTCTGATCGATTTTCGAAAAGGGTTTTCAACCCTAGTTTCTTCTATCTTCAACTCTAAATATGGGTCTTGCATGAATACATTTTGAATGATTTAAAATGATGTTTATATGTTAGTTGATTTAATAAAGGCTAACACGTCAATGAAAACATGTTAAAGATTTTTATCAAATTTTGGCTTAAGGAATGGGTTAAATGAACATGAGTTGATAGTCTTTGAGCTTTGGTTCTTATGGTTTATATTGTTGTTTATCTACTGCCCTAGGGACTATATTAAAATGAAATGTTGAGTAAAATTTTATAGGTGATGGAAGTTTGGATTAAAGGGTAAGTTGGTTATGTTGTTTAGTTTTAATTATGAAATGCTCTTGAGTGGTATGGTCCACCTTCTTGGTGGCGGTGTTTACTTGAATTGTATTAATGTGTAGTTACTTGTGTATTGTGAATGAGAGGCATATTATGTGAGAAAGGTGGAAATTAATTTATTCTTGTTAATGTGTTTCATGAAGCTTGTTATGAAAAGTATGCTAAGGATTACGTCCAAATGACTTATATGATTATGTGAAGCGTTTTAAAGTGTGTGATGTGGTGAATGAAGGTCTAAGAACGAATAGAATGAGATGTAAATGAAATGATGCTTATGTGCAAGGTGTGTTAACATGTACACATACTCACACTTGAATGAATGAATGAATGAAGCTAAGTTAAGCAAAAAGAGGAGTTTTTGAGTGAACACTATTCGTGAGTTGAGATGAAGTGTTTAGTAGCAACCTCACTACATCCTAATAGCTTACTAAGATAGGTTGGAGGATGAATGCCCTTCGTGAGTTGAGATGTGGTGTTCACTAGTTATCCTTAACCTATAGTTTATAATGTTGAGAATCTGTGGGGAGTTATGCTTAGCACGGATAGAATATGAAGAAGGGGTGGTTACACTTCGTGAGTTGAGATGTTGTATTCCAATGTACCTCTTGAGATGAGTACTCCTCGTTAGTGGAGAATGAGTTACTTAGTAGCAATATCCTTAGACCTTAACTATGCGCCCGCATAGGTGTAGCTATTGGGAAAGCCATGTAAAAGTTAAATGTAAGTCCTCACTCTAGGCAAGTGAGGGGACCCTTCTCCGATAAGGGAAGTATCGGAATTCTATGTTTGGCTCTTATGGTCTATGTCGGTGTAACATTCCGGAAAATTACATGCCTAGTGAAGAGCCCAATAGGTCTTTAAGAATGTGTATTGGGGGTATATAGGCATCACAATGCCCAATATTGAGAAATATTGGGCATAGTATAGAAAATTGGCTAAGGGGTATTAGCCAATTTTTATATAATACCCAAATAAGCCAAATATTGGGCATATTATACAATATTGGCTTAAAGGGTGTTAGCCAATTTTCTAACATTAATGATCTTATTTAAGAAATGTACCTCCAATAAATACCCTAAGCTAAAAACATATGTTTTCACAATACTTGCAATGAGGTATGACGCATCCAAGTGTCAAGTCTAGATACCATAACACATGATCAATTAAAATGATCATGTAGATTAAGCAGTGCCCAAGGACATAGTGAGGATCCTTAGGACAATAAGTAAACATTCCAAATGAACCATTATGAATAGTTTGTTAGGAAAGTACAAGCAAGACATGTGCAAGCACATGTGAAGAAGCGGCCAGGGGAGGGGAAAACCCTAACCGAATTCGGTTAGGGTAGTTGGGGGGCAGGCGTGTTCAAGGGTCCCTCCATGTGGGGCCTAACTCCCTAAATAACTCTAGACTCTAACTAACTTACCTGACTAGCTAACTAACCTAGGACTAACCTAAATAAACCAACTAGTGCACCATACAACCTAAGACTTAACCGGGTGACACTAACCTAGTAACTAGTTAATGAGACAACCTAGTACCTAACCTAGGATGGCCCAAAAGGGTTAGTTATGGTCCCAAAGACTTAGGGGTACTTTAGTAATTACCCTAGGTCCCTTAATTAATTAAATTAAGGAATTAATTAATTAAGGAAAATTCACAAGCAAGGCCGAAACTCTTAGGAAAAATTTCAGATTTCACTAAGTTAAATGTTTTCCTATTTCTAGTCAACTTAGGAGGGGCGTTTTAGTAATTAACTAATTAATTTATTTAATTAACTTAATTAGCCTAAGTTGAATGAGTCAAGATCAGTTCCTAAGACTTAGACTCACGTTCAAACACTAGAAATCTCATGACTCAAAACAGTGAAGCGAACGAAAGAAAAACAGAAAAGTTCTCTTAGGCGATTTCAAGGTTTTCTTCAAGGTTTCGTTCAAGGTGATCTTCGTAGATTAAATTCTACATAATTTATGAGTTTCTCTCCTGTAATTCTTTATCCAAGAGTATTTTCCATCTTCTTGAATCTATGAAATCTAGAAACTAAGGTTGTTTCCCAATGTTCTTGTTGAACGCCCTTTTCCCTAGTATCCTTGTTTTCGATTCCAATGAATATATAGATGTAATCTCGATCATGTTGTTGGTATGTGGTGCTGGTTGATCTTAATGTGTAGGTTTCTTGATTTGTAAATGTTGAATGATCCTATAAGTTATACTCGTATGATTTTAAGTATTCCTTACGTTTAATAAAGAATGATGCTACGTTAACTTATGTCCGAAAGTGCTAAGCTTGATATGTTACGGTCATGGTGTATACTTACTGTTAAACGTGACTTGTTGGAGATGATATGTTCATTAAAGTATTCATATGAGTCTATCCTAAATGGCTAATAATGTTATCCCTAAGCTAGGATAAAACAAATTGGCTAATAATGATTTCATGAAATTATATTTGAATGAATGTTTGGCTTGTGCCAATAAATTGTCTATGAAGTCATTTTCAAATTTTATAGGTCAATATTAATTTTATGCCAATCACATATAGCCAAAGTGTTGAAATGACAACTTAAGCACATCTAACATAATTCAATGAATCCATAACCAAGGGTATGTCAATCATTGGGACAAGTCCCAACATGCCCTAACCAAATGAACTATGAATATAAGTATTTCATTGAATGAAGTTCTCAACGTCCATAAACGATGATATGAAGCTATCAAATGAACGTAAGCAAGTAAAGTGAGTATTAACATAATGAAAAGTGTCTAACTTAAGAAAGTGACCAGAATGAGGTGTTAAAAGAAGTGAGACAAGTCTCACTTACACCTAAGACTACTATGTTAAGATACTCACAAAAAGGGTGTTAGAACGTGTGAGACAAGTCTCATTAACACCAAAGATGTCATGTAAGGATAAATTCACATTTCATCAATGTAAAGAAATGGATGACAAGTCATCAATATAGTAAGTAAATCTCAATCTAGAAGCAAGCTTCCATAATGTTTGAGTCAACTCTAAAAGATAAGAAAATAAAAGAAAGTGAGCAAACCACCGATAGACTAGCTATGAGCTTGTGCTTTCACATGTAAGTCTCATGAGATGAGGCTACACCACGGTGGATAAGAGCTTCTAAATATCTCCTAGTCTTCAAAATACGTCTAGCCAACAACATGGGAACTAGCCTGTCGATTCCACCTAAGAGAGATAGGTATGTTTCAGTCTCACCTTGGCCAGTGAGATCACCTTTTTTCGGTGTGGGGAAGACACCGGATTTCATATTTAGCTCACATGATCTATGTCGGTGAATGCTCAAAAGAATGTTCTTGGTTCACTTTAGACGTGGACCAACCCTTTTCGATGTGGGGTAAACACTTGATATGGATTCACTTTAGCCGGTGAATCACCCCTTTTCGGTGTGGGGCAGACACTGGATTTCATGTTAACTTGAATGATCTAAGATTCACTTTGATCGGTGAATCACCTCTTTTCAGTGTGGGGAAGACACTGGATTTCATGTAACTTAACATGATCTTAATGCTACGGACTTCTTTAAGAAAGTAAGAAAGAAGAAGAGATGTAAGTTCAAAGTGAACTAAGAAAACAAGAGTTTATGAATGCCAATGTTTGATAAGGATGAAGTTTTCTATATGTAAGGGGCATAGCCAATAATGACATCTCATGTTATGGAAATGATTAAAGCCAAAAAAGATTGGCTTATGATGACCTTATATAATTGGCAAATGACAATAGCCAAATAAGATTGGCTTATAATGACTTCTTATATTAGGCCAACATCGGATAATACGTTTAACCAATAAATATTGGCTTACAAAGATTTCATGCCCAAAATTGTAGTTAAATCATTTCCTTAATCTCTTGGATTACTTACTTGATTCATTGTGGGTATGGGACTACAATGAATCATTGCACTTGTAAGTAAAACATAAGATCAAAGGAGATAATTGAACTAGACAACAAAAAGAAGAAAAGAATGAAAAATAAACTAAGTGTCAAAAGATGAGCTCTCGAGTTTGGTGGAGAAAATTTCAAAATTTTTGCTCGAGTTATTCTAAAATTATGTTGATGATTCTAAGGTATTGTGTTCATATAGAAAATGAGTTGTGTGCTTTAAATGCATTAAAATACGCCATATTCATACCACAATTCACAAATACGAATTAGGAAAGTCTAGTGATGTCACTTTCCAGAAATGGCATGTTGTTATAGGAAGAGCTTTCCTTGATCATGCATAGTACTTATGTGTATGTGTGCATACACCCATACTTATTACAAGTGTGTACTAACCCTATCCTATTACTATTTTTATAGCTACAGGTCAATGAGAAGCTTGAAGACTCATTGAAGCGGTTTGGACTCAGCGATCTCCAGACCTTTGGTAGGTCCTCTAGATTTCGAGGATGCTACATCTATCTTTCTAGCATTAGTACTTTAGACATAGCTAGAGGATGTTGTCCCTAGCGTTTCTTTCAAGACTTTTATTCGAAGCTTTGTACTAAGGCCATTTTGGCAAACTATTATGATATATTATTGATTCTTTCATTTGAATTACTTAATCGATTGTAGATGGTTGTTTAATTTGAGCATATAGTATATGAATCCATGTAACTTTTATACGATTTGTATGTATACTTCATTATGTTTTAAAAGTTTTAAATTTTCCGCAAATTTAACTATATGAATGTGATGAAAGCTAAGAAGAGGCTTGTCTGCGACCTCTAAGAGGTTAAAGATGCAGGTCGCGGTCCAGATTCCAGAATCCGGGTCGTGACAGTCGGTTAAGCTAACCCCCCACAAGAGTAATGAAAGTGATAAGTCTTCTAAAAGAGGGTACTACTTAGGGTACGTGGTGGTATGGGACGCTATCTATCCATTTCACTAAGTAGACCTCCCGAAAGGGGAGTATTGGTGCAAAGCCTTCTAAAAGAGTGTACTACTTAGGGTAGGTGGTGGAATAGGATGCCATCTACTCATTGAACTAAGTAGGCATTCCGAAAGGGAAGTCTTGTTGTGTTGTTTGAGTGTTCTTCTAATGTCTTGTTATTGAGTGGTGACTTGTTCTCCCTAGTGGAGTAAGCCTATGGTGGGTAGTCTTAAGGAATTCCTTGGTGTGCATTGAAGGAAGTGTATGGGTGTTTCCTTCATGTCTTATCTTGGAGATTCTTAGGATAACCTCGCTTAGGGAAACTCCTACGAAAATGAGTTCACTTCCTCTTGGCAATACCCTGGAAGTTCATTGTTTTGAAGTCAAATTGGTTCACTGTAAGGATAAAATATTTTACTTGTAAATTTTGGGTACTTCACTGTAAAATGCTTGTTTTACTAAAATTATGGAAATCCTTCTCTAAGTGTTAAATGATGTTTCTTATGTTGTTTTGTTTCTAAATTCATGAATGTTTTACTTATTTGACATGAAAGTCTATTTATACTAAAATGTCCCTTTTTACATGTTTTTGCATATGCCGTACTTAGTAAATTTTTTTGTACTAACCCCATACGTTTCTATACTCTATAAGTATAGGTTTTGGAAGCAAGGTTGAAGTCTATAAGGCAAGCTTGGGAAAGTTTCTCTCAAGACAAAGTATGTCCTCATATATCCAAGGGCATTATTCATATATTCTTAGTTATATTATGTTAAGACTTCTCATGTATTTCTTTTAATGTAAAGGGTTGTGTCCCTAAGATTTTATGTCGTGCCTTTAAGTTTGGCTTGTGACGATGAGATTTTCTTAGTATTAATGAAAATTTCCTTTTTATATTAATTGTCGTGAAAAGTTTTAAATTCTGCACTACTTTTCATATCTTATGTAATGAACAATAGTTAAAGGGATTGTACATGACCCCAAAGGGTCAAGTACGCTCTGTCATGACCCAAGGGTTCTCCGTAACTTATAGGGGGTACTTGCGGGTCATGACATACTTGGTATCAGAGCATAAGGTTATGGGAAATAGTTTAGGGTCTAAAAGTCTCACAAGCCGCGTCTAGTAGAGTCTTGGTCATTAGTGTGAGTCGCGACAGATCCATGGACAAGAGGCTATAGGGCAATAGAGTTTCACTTTCTTCATTACTCTTGAATCTTGCCATAGAACTTAACTCCATAAGTTTTCTCTCTCTTATGATCCCTTGTTCGGTGGTCTTCTAGGTGTGATTGCTTGGAAAGGAAGATGTTTCAAAGTTTGAGGGAGATAAATGTGAGTTTTGATGCCTATGATCGTTTAGTGACTAAAAGAGTAGATATGAAGGTGAGTTTTGATAATTGTGATGTGATGCCATTTATGGCTAGGAGTGATTTATGAGATTGGAGTGTTGTGATGAGAAACTTTAAGGTGATGTAGTTCTAAGCATGATAATAGTTATAATGATTGAATGAAGTGCCTTTGAGAGGAAATGAGTTATCTTGTGATTATGTTCAATGATGGTAGAAATTCTTTAAGATGTAAATTTGAGGAATGTTGAGAGGATGTGGAGATTTTGTAGGAGTTGAGGTCAACCCTCTTGTGTGGTTAATGTTTCCTAGATGTTCTTGTGATATGGTTGAGATTCTTGAGTAGGTTTACTCTAAGGGGGAAATGTGGTGTAATTACCTAGTGAGGAAGTTGTGGAATTACGCTAGCAAAATGGTGGAGTTTATATAGTAATATTTTGGTTTCCAAATGAATCTACCTTAATTGGTGGAAAGGGAAAGGAGGAGTTTTATTTCATGAGATTGAGTTAAGTGGCGCCTAAGAGTTGAATGAGGTGATTTTAAAGAAAGTTTGTCTAGGCTTGAATCTTAAGAGGAGAGTGCTATGCTTGACTAGTGGAGTTGATGTTTAGTCTTTATGTGCATGAGCTAAGGGTAGTGTGGGTTCCTACCTTGTGCGAGGCATAATGGTGCTTTGAAGTATGAGACCTTGAAGATGGATTTACCCTAAGTGGGGAAGAATGAGTTGAGTAGAAAAGGTGGTTTTGAGTATGAAGTGTATGAATGAGTTACCTTGTGTTGTAAATGAAGTTAGATGACTTAAGGTCTAATGTTAAAGAAGCAAGTTAAAGATAAGTTTTGCATAATGAATGCTAGGTAGAATTGCATGTAGTGTAGTTAGTCCAAGAGAATCCTCAAGGGTCACTAAGTGGGAGTGGTAGTATGGGATGCTACTCTCGCATTGCACTTAGTGTAACTTACCAAGTATCTTTGGAGTAAGTTAGAATGGTGTTGTCTCTCATTATGTCATGCCATCTTGTTAAAGTTGCTTGAAAGGTGCACTATAGAATTTTTAAGAAAGTGACACAGTGAAGTTTTGAGTTCACTGTAAAGAAGTTCAAATTTTGACAAATTCCATTTTTCATATATGATGGTTTCAATGTGTATGAAAATGATGTGTATATGAGCATGTTTAATGTTGGAGAAGTTAGTTCCTCCATAAAAGAAGGATAAGGGTGAGTTTGAATTTGCAAAGTTTTGCAAAAGTTTGCCTGTGTTGCAAGTGTTTGGAAATGTGAATGGTGCTCCTTGTTAGTTGATGCTTTGATTATGAGTGTATTGATCATGATTGTAATTTGTTATGTGTTTTTAATTGAGTCCTTGATGGTCTTTAGGTTTTAGTGTCATTCGAGGACGAATGTTATTCCAAGTGGGAGAGAATGTAACACCTTAAAACGATCTAAGGTGAATTAGCATTTCGTGATTGTTTCTTCAGTTAATTTTAAATTAAAATGAGTTATATTAGTTTCCTTAGGCAGTGTGTGAAGTTTGGTTAAGTTTGGAGGTCAAACGCCCAAGAACGTCCATGACGTTCAGAAGGTGTGTCTTAGAAAGTACTTGTGTGTCTTCATGTGTTTGAGTGACTTTTACATGTCTGTTTTGTTTGAAATTAGTGTGGGATGTTCTTAAGACCTAGCTAACTATGTTTAGGGGTTTAACGCACGAGCACAACCCCACCTAGGATCCACAAGAGGCCCTAGAGAAGGGCCCAAGACTTAGGTCAAAAACTGCCTGGCAGTGTCCACCAACGGGACCAGTCGACAGCAAGTTGACCAATAGACGGCTCATCGACTTGGTCTGTCGATTGGACCTACAGGTATTCAGGTTCGGAGGGTTTCATACCAAACCAACGAACCCCCATCGATGGGGCATTTGTTGACAGATGGTCCGTCGTTAAGGAGTCGTGGGTGCTGCTATGAAAAGATGTTAAAAGATGCCTTGGCTTGGGTTGTTTGGTAAATTCACCCCAAGTCTTTTAAGAACCTTGGATGATATTTTTAGGTTCTATTAGGTATCTTAAAGTTATTCAAACCCTAAGACCTCATTTTAGACCTCATTTTAGACCTCATTCCATAAAACCCAAAACTCCTCTCTTTTAGAACACTCTCTCAAACCCCATAGAAGTTAGAAGTCAAGAAGGGATAGAAGGGGCTGTTGGTGTTCAAGTTCATCATAAAAAATCATTGGGTTTATTCTACTTAAGGTATGATATCCATCCTTGAACTCTCTTTCATTCAAGGAGTCACTTCTAATGGATTTTCAAAAATGGTTTTCAACCCTAGTTTCTTCTATCTTCAACTATAAATATGGTCTTGCATGAAAACGTTTTGAATGTGTTAAATATGATGTTTCTAATGTTAGTTGATGATTTTAATGCTAAAACTTCAATGAAAACATGTTAAATCTTTTTATCAAATTTTGGCTTAAGGAATGGGTTAAATGAGCATGAGTTAGTAGTCTTTTAGCTATGGTTCTTATGGATGATATTGTTTTTTAGCTACTGCCTTAGGGGCTGTATAATAATTAAATGTTGAGTTAAATGTTATAGGTGATGGAAGGTTTGATTAAAGGGTAAGTTGGTTATGTTGTTTAGTTTTAATTATGAAATGCTCTTGAGTGGTATGGTCCACCTTCTTGGTGGCAGTGTTTACTTGAATTGTATGAATGTGTAGTTACTTGTGTATTGTGAATGAGTCCATGAAGGCATATTATGTGAACAAATATGCAAAATGAAGTTATTCTTGTTAATGTGTTTCATGAAGCTTGTTATGAAAAGTATGATAAGGATTATGTCCAAATGACTTATATGATTATGTGAAGCGTGTTAAAGTGTGTGATGTGATGAATGAAGGTCTAAGAATGAATAGAATGAAATGTAAATCAAATGATGCTTATGTGCAAGGTGTGTTAACATGTACACACACTCACACTTGAATAAATGAATAAAGCTAAGTTAAGCAAAAAGGGGAGTTTTTGAGTGAACACTCTTCGTGAGTTGAGATGAAATGTTTAGTAGCAACCTCACTACATCCTAAGAACTTTCTAAGATAGGTTGGAGAATGAATGCTCTTCGTGAGTTGCGATGTGGTGTTCACTAGTTATGCTTAACCTATAGTTTATAATGTTGAGAATCCGTGGGGAGTTATGTTTAGCGCCGATAGGATATGAAGAAGTGGTGGTTACACTTCGTGAGTTGAGATGTTGTATTCCAATGTACCTCTTGAGATGAGTACTCCTCGTTAGTATATAATGAGTTACTTAGTAGCAATCTCCTTATCCCTTAACTATGCGCCGCATAGGTGTAGCTATTTGGAAAGCCATGTAAAAGCTAAAAGTAAGACCTCACTCTAGGCAAGTGAGGGGACCCTTCTCCGAGAAGGGAGTATCAGGATTCCATTTTTATCTCTCATGGTCGATGTCGGTTAAGCTAACCCCCAACAAGAGTAATGAAAGTGCTAAGTCTTCTAAAAGAGTGTACTACTTAGTGTAGGAACTGGAATGGGATGCTATTTATCCATTGCACTAGGTAGGCATTCCAAAAGTGGAGTCTTGGTGAGTCTTATATGAATTGAATAAACTAAGTCTTCTAAAAGAACGTATTACTTAGGGTCGGTGGTTGTATGGGACGCTATCTATCCATTGCACTAAGTAGACCTTCCAAAAGTGGAGTCTTGTTGCCAAGACTTACAAAAGAGTGTACTACTTATGGTAGGTGGTGGAATGGGACTCCATTTACTCATTGCACTAAGTAGGCATTCTGAAAGGGAAGTCTTAGTGTGTTGGTTGAGTGTTCTTCTAATGTCTTGTTATTGAGTGGTGACTTGTTCTCCCGAGTGGAGTAAGCCTATGATGGGTAGTCATAAGGATCTCCTTGGTGTGCATTGAAGGAGGTGTATTTGTGTTTCCTTCATGTCTTACCTTGGAGAGTCTTAGGATAACCTCGGTTAGGGGAACTGCTACGGAAATGAGTTCACTTCCTCTTGGCAATACCTTGGAAGTTCATTGTTTTGGAGTCAAATTGGTTCGCTGTAAGGATAAAATAGTTTACTGTAAATTTTGGGTACTTCACTGTGAAATGCTCCTTTTTGCTAAAATTATGGAAATCCTTCTATAAGTGTTAATTGATGTTTCTTATGTTGTTTTGTTTCTAAATTCATGAATGTTTTACTTATTTGGCATGAAATTCTATTTATACTAAAATGTACCTTTTTACATATTTTTGCATATGTCATACGTAGTACATTGTTTTGTACTAACCCCATACTTTTTGTCACGACTGGAATCTAGACCCCAAACGAGACCGACGTCGTTGACCTCTCGGAGGTCGCAGACAAGCCTACTTAGTCATTTATACTTCCTCTAGGTTAATTTTAGCGGAAAATTTGAAACTTTTTGTTTCCTTAACATACTTGTTAAACATTCTTATCATTTCATAATTGTTCACCTTCAACAATCTAACATTAAGAGATAAGCAACCGAAAGAAATAGATCAATAAGTATTAAGTGTATAATTGCCAAAATGGCACCAATACAAAGTCTGAATAAAAACAGGAAAGAAACGCTAGTGGAACATGCTCCACTAGCTCAACTCTAAAACTAATCTAGAATGTAAAACAATAGCATCCTCGAAAGCATGAGGACCTACCAAACTCCGAATGAATGCTGACGTCTGTATAGCTACAACAATGATCCTGTAGCTCTACGCCCACTTGTACCTGCACCTAAAATAATATAGATGTATAGGGTTAGTACACACTTGTACTAAGTATGGATATATGCAAGCACACAGCACGTAACATCTTCATATAGCACATATCATAACACATAACGTATAACACATAGCTTCTTTCATATCATTCATTCATATGCCATGAGACCTTGGAATCATGGACTTGACATTAAGACTTCCCAAAATGAGGGCTCAACATATGGGACCTCAACTAGGGAGTCTTCATTGGCAAACACAGAGTCTGCTTCATTCATCCATACGTACTTCATTTCATTTCATTCATAGGCCAGTGTGAACACCAGCTATACCTAGGGTGTAATTTAAGACTTTCATCGGGTTCGTTGTGCAATGACCAAGAATTACCTAATGTCACTACTTGAATCTAACTCACCTTTTGATTATCCTATCCTAACACCTTTGGTATCATTCATTTCATTATGTGCATCATTTGAGGCTGGCCTCATTCATTTATTCGGAACTTTAAGTTTAACCGACATATATCATGTGAGCATCATGAAATCCAGTGTCTCCCCCACAACGAAAAGAGGTGGAATCACCGGCCAATGTGACCCAATAACATGCTAGCGTACATGGGAATTTAACCCCGCCAGATCCCTATATTGGCAGTATAGGTTCGAAGACTAGGAGATGTAAGAAGACCCATACCCAGCAAGCCGAATAGTCTCATCTCATGAGAGTTACGTGAACCTCCACCCTTCCCGAAAGAAGGCATCACCGCTCATAGCAAGCCTATCGGTGCTCAGTATAAAGTTCCATTACATTCATCTCATACGTCGTGGAAGCTGGCTTCTAGTATGAGGACATCATAGCTCATTAGATGATTTCTCATCTCATCATTAGTATTAAGTGTATGAAGCTCATTACTTTCATTAGAGTGTTCATAGAGACTGGTCTCTTCATTATTTTTCACTCTCATTGGTGAGTACGTATTGGTAACATTTACTTAGGCTCATTTGAGATTGCTCTCATCATCTACATTAGCCTCACATCATGTTGTCACCACATCCTTCATCATTAGCACCTTATCTTTTCATAGTTACTCACCTCTTATTACGTGAATGTTTATTTCATCATTTCATAGTCCATCTCATCATATACCAATGCACTTGGTCACTTAGTGTATCTTACACTCATACTTAACCCTCCTAGGGTTCATCATTTCGTTACATAAATCTTAGGTTCACTTATTTTTGAACGTATGTTAGACTTATGTGTCTATTCACACAAGCCATGGGGCTTCATTCATAGTTCGTTAAGTGATTCTTACTTTCCTAAGATTATGTAGTACAAGACTTATGTATCTTGTATATATGCCAAACTCTTAATTTTGATCTAAGTAGATGGCATCATTCTTGGATATTTTATTCACATATGACTTATTTATCAATACGGAAGAGTGGGGAAGGAAACCCAAGTTTGAGTCACTTGGATATCATTTATATTTTTCATTGATTTTATTTCTAATATTCATAACATTAGAACTCTAAATTAAATCTGAACATTAATATTGAAGGATTAATTTTCTATTTAATGTTTCCCTTAAGATGGCCGAAGGGTTGTGGGTTCGAACCCCCACAACCTCTTTTTATTTTTCATTAAGGTTTCATTACTCATTTTCGCCCAAACCAAGAGGTTGTGGGATCAAATCCCCACAGCCTCTTGTATTTTTAATATTACATTCGCTGAAATAGGGAGGTGGTGGGTTCGAACCCCCACAGCCCCCCTTATTTTTACTGTAATTTCGCTGAGGAGGCTGTGAGGTGGTGGGTTCGAACCCCCACAGCCTCTCTATCTTTATTATAATTAATTGGGCGAGTGGCAGTGAGGTTGTGGGATCGAACCCCCACAACCTCACTCCATTTCTTAATTAGTTTCACCTCTATCTTCATCCTTGAGGTCGTGGGTTCGATTTCCACGCCTCGCGTTTTCTTTTTCATTATTTTCTCTCCTTTTGCGCGTACCTGGAGGTCGTGGGTTCGAATCCCATGCCTCCAATTTATTTGTTTAATTAATTTTCTCCTTCTTCTTCCCACAAATCGCGAGTTTGATTTCCCCAGCCCCATTTCCCTCTTTTTTTCGCGAAAACATTAGCTGGGATCGAATCCCCTTAGCCCCCCTTTCTCTTTTTCCTTTGTCTCGCAGCCAGTAGCTAAGGGGTTCGATTCCCCTTAGCTCCTTCACGTTTTCCCTTGTTTTTCAGCCTTCTCAACATGTGAGGTCTTGGGTTCAATTCCCATTGACCTCACTTATTTTATTTCCCTTATAAAAACACATAATTGACATTATTATTTAGTGCACAAATCTGGAAATTTTTAGTCCTTCTTCAAGTCATTCTTAGGTGCATTTTTTATAAGTTTAGTTAGCTAAAAAATGGTTATTCAATCCACTATATTTCATCATAATTAACTTCACATTGCACACACATTACACACATAAAATACACAAGAACACATGAATTTTTCGACCCCAAAACAGTGGCTAAAGCCACTGCCCACGAGCACACACACACACCAATTTTTCCGATCACATTTCGATTACCATTTTCGTAATTTCCCTCACATAAGAACACATGAATTTTTCGACCCCAAAACAGTGGCTAAAGCCACTGCCCACGAGCACACACACACACCAATTTTTCCGATCACATTTTGATTCCCATTTTCGTAATTTCCCTCACATAAACATGTTCACATTTAATATAAACACATCTATCATGCCTAAATCTAACATCACAACATAACCATCCTACGAATTCATTTGGGAGCTAAGGACAAGGACATACAAAGGGGAACAACCTTAGTTTTCAAGAGCTTGAGAATCGTTCGAAGGAAAGTACTCTTGGAGAAAGAATTCCAGGAGAGAAACACATACCTTTTGACGTTGTTCAAGCTTGAAGCTGCTGCCCGGAAACTCCTCCAAATCACGCCCAAACTCACCTAAAGTTCAACCACCAACTCGACGGAAATCTCTCTTCCCTTAACGTTTTTTTTAATTAACTTGTTTTCTTAAAACTGTTCGTGTGTTCTTCAAGTTTGAAGAATAATTGTTATTAACTGTTCTTTAGCTTTCTTGATAGTCAGAGTATGAGAGAATGAGAGTTGAGAGACGTGAGAGAGAGTTAAGAAACGTGTGGGAGAGAGTTATTAGGATTAGGAGACTAAATTCAAGACTTAGTCAAAATAGGATTTAACTAACTTAATACAAAAATCTGATTTATTTTAATTAATATGTGAAAGGACCATTTTACCCTTAATGAATAGATTTTAATTGATGATTAAATCATCAATTCCTTGCTCCTAGTGGGGCTCGAACCCGAGTGGCACCCCATTTGCGAAATGGGTCACTCCTGGTCGCCCCAATTCAAATAGCTCTTTTAATTAAATTAATTGATTAATTTATTAATTCCTCAGGGTAATTACAATATTACCCTTGGCCCGGAAAAGACCATTTTACCCCTGGACCCTCAAAACTTAAAAATTTCTTCTTTTAAGTCCAGTAAAGACTCCTTCGATTAAATCTTTGTTTTCGAGAGCCTCACATCGTTGGTTTCAACCTTTCCAAGCTCAACTAACTCCCCAAGTTAGTTGACTTAGTCGTAGTAAGGATTCTGAGGTCTGGTTCTACGCGTATCAATCTGTGTGAACCTTGGTTTAATCGCAAGCATTCTTGACACCCTAAGTCTTTATCCTATTCATTTTTAGGGTTGTTACATTATCCCCCCCTTAGGAACATCCATCCCCGAATGACACTGCCACTTCACATTGTAATGCCAGCCAGATCATAATAAAATCACTATGCACTGTCAATCAATATCAACAAAATACGGAGAGATAAGGAACATAGGCTTAAGAGTAGGAAGTCTAACCTCAAGAGCTGAAAAGATGAGGGTAGCGGGAACTCATGTCGGCCTCAGCCTCCCACGTAGCACCCTCAACAAGATGATTTCCCCACAATACCTTTATTGTGGCAATCTCCTTGTTCCTAAGCCGCTTGACTTGTCTGTCTAGGATCTCAACAGGTACCTCCTCATAAGACAAGTCTTCACCAACCCCCAAACCTTCCACAGGTAGAATCGATGCGGGATCACCTAGGCAGCTCTTCAACATAGAAAAATGAAAGACTAGATGGACAGAAGCTAGCTCCGCAGGCAATGCTAACTCATAGGCCACCTCACCCACACGCTGTAGGATCTCATATGGCCCAACATACCTCGGACTCAGCTTCCCTTTTCTACCAAATCTCATCACCCCTTTCATAGGTGATATCTTCAAGTAAACCTGGTCACCAACATCAAACTCTAAGGGCCGTTTTCTGTTATCTGCATATGACTTCTGCCAGCTGTAGGCAGTAGCCAACCTGTCCCTAATCAATCTGACATTCTCTAAGGCCTCATCAATGATCTCTGGACCCAAAATGGATGACTCTCCAACCTCGAACCACCCAACTGGAGATCTACACCTCCTACCATACAGTGCCTCAAACGGTGTCATCCCAATGCTGGAGTGATAGCTATTATTATACCAGAACTCTATCAAAGGCAGATGGTCATCCCAGTTACCTCTAAAGTCAATCACACAGGCTCTCAACATGTCCTCCAATGTCTGAATGGTGCGCTCCGCCTGCCCATCTGTCTGAGGATGAAAGGCAGTGCTAAGCTTTACTTGCGTGCCCAAGCTCATATAGAAAGATCTCCAGAAATGTGAAGTAAACTGAGCTTCTTTATCTGAAATGATAGATAAAGGAATCCCATGCCATCTCACAATCTCATCAATGTAGAGACTCGCATAATCCTCGGCTCTGTAAGTAGACTTCACAGAGATAAAGTGGGCAGACTTAGTCAATCTATCCACAATAACCCATATGGAGTCATGCTGCCTCCTAGTCCTCGGAAGACAAACCACGAAGTCCATATTAATGGCCTCCCACTTCCAAGTCGGAACCTCAATAATCTGAGTCAGACCACCAGGCTTAAGATGCTCTGCCTTAACCTGCTGACAATTAGGATACTTGGCCACATATTCTGCAATGTCCTTCTTCATGCCATCCCACCAATAAATCTGCTTAAAATCTTGATATATCTTGGTGGAACCTGGATGCATGGAATATCTGGAACCATGGGCCTCTGCAACAATCCTGGTCCGCAAATCCTCCACATCTGGTACACAAAGCCTGTCCTGATACTTAAGTATGCCATCACCTCCCAAAGTGAAAGACTCATTCATCTTCATCAGCACTGAGTCCTTCAGCTCCATCAACACATGATCTAGATGCTGACCCTTCTTGACTTCAACTACCAAGGATGATTCAGAACTAGGATGAACTGAAACATCCCCACTAGTGGAGTCAGCGAACCGCACACCCAGTCTGGCCATTTTGTGTACATCTTTCACCAGCTCCTTCTTTTCATCCTCAACGTGGGCTGTACTTCCCATGCTTATCCTGCTCAAAGCATTAGCTACAACATTAGCCTTACCTGGATGGTAGTGAACATTCATGTCATAATCCTTCAACAGCTCCAACCATCTCCGCTGACGTAGATTCAACTCCCTCTATGTGAACACGTACTGGAGACTCTTATGGTCTGTGAACACATCCATATGCACTCCATAAAGATAATGCCTCCACAGCTTCAGTGCAAACACCACAGCTGCCAACTCCAGGTCATGAGCGGGATGATTCTTCTCATGAACCTTGAGATGTCTGGAAGCATAGGCTATCACCTTACCAGCCTGCATAAGAACACAACCCAAACCAACCCTAGATGCATCATATTAAACAGTGTAATTCTCACCACACTTAGGCAAAGTAAGCACCGGGGCAAAAGTGAGTCTGTCCTTGAGTTCCTGGAAACTCCTCTCACAAGTCTCCGTCCACTCAAACTTGGCTTTCTTCTTAGTCAAAGGTTTCAATGGGGCAGCAATGGAAGAAAAGCCCTCCACAAACCTGCGGTAGTAACCAGCCAATCCCAAAAAGCTACGGATGTCAGTGGGAGTAAGAGGCTTTGGACAGTTTTTCACAGCCTCAGTCTTCCTGGGATCCACCTCTACGCCGTGATCGGACACAACATGACCCAGAAAGGTCACTGATCTCAGCTAGAATTCACATTTGCTGAATTTGGCATACAACTGATGCTGTCTAAGTACCTGCAAGGTTAGTCTCAAATGTTGTTCATGCTCTTCCTTGGTCTTAGAGTAGATGAGAATGTCATCAATGAATACTATGACGAAAGAGTCAAGGTATTCACGGAAGACCCTGTTTATGAGATCCATAAATGCAGCAGGTGCATTCGTGAGACCAAATGACATGACTAGAAACTCATAGTGACCATAGCGGGTACGAAAGGTTGTCTTTGGGATATCTCCAACCCTAACCCTAAGCTGATGATACCCTGAACGAAGATCAATCTTAGAGAAGAAACTAGACCCTTGGAGCTGATCGAGCAAATCATCTATTGTGGGGAGTGGATACATATTCTTTATAGTGACTTTGTTGAGCTGCCGATAATCGATACACATTTTAAGGGTTCCATCTTTATTTTTCACAAACAACACTGGAGCGCCCCAAGGGGATATGCTCGGATGAATAAAACCCTTATCAGTGAGATCTTTTAATTGCAGCTTCAACTCTTTGAGTTCATCTGGAGCCATTCTGTAAGAAGGAACTAAAATTGGTTTAGTATCGGGTTCTAAGTCGATACCAAAGTCAATCTCTCGAAGGGGAGGGACTCCAGGCAAATCATCAGGAAACACATCTAGGAACTCATTCACTACAGGCACTGAGCCTATGGAAGGAATGTCATGATGTAAATCATTAACACTCACAAGATGACACAATAACCCCTTGGACATCATTTTATTGGCCTTAAGGTTCAAAATCAAGAGGTTAGGACGAATCGAGTTGTACGCCTCCCAGACTAGCTCCTCTTCATTAGGGAAACGAAATCTCACCACTCTACTACGACAGTCCATGCAAGCATAACAACTGTGAAGCAAGTCCATGCCAAGAATAAGATCAAAATCATGCATGGGTAACTCAACCAAGTTTGCACACATAGTCTTACCACTCACAACTATTGGGCAATCCTTGTATACTCTATAAGTTCTTACATTCTCTCATAAAGGTGTACTATCCACTATAGGATCATGCAGAACTTCAGGCAATATCTCAAAAGTAAGAGCAAGCAGAGGAGTCACAAAGGAAAGCATAGACCCTGGATTAAGTAAATCATAAACAGAAGTTGAAATACTTGCAGCATACCTGTGACCACATCAGCGGACTTCTCCTGCTCTTCCCTGCCCTTCAGGGCATAGAACCTGTTCCTCTTAGGAGGCTCGGCTGCTGCTGCACCCTGTGGATTAGGCCTAGGCTGAGCATTACCTCTAGCCTGACCTCTATTCTGTGGACAGTCTCTGACCATGTGTCCACTCTTACCACAACCGAAGCAGGCATTAGTGCCCTGTCTGCACTCTCTACTGTGAGTTCGGCCACACTTAGCAGAATTCTTCTTAGGACGCTGCATCTCACCTCCATTGCCCTTCTTGGGATCAAGTATGCCTCCTCTAGGTGTAGCACTCCTCTGAGGATTAGAATTTCCAGAACTCTGTTGCCCCATTTTTGAACCCTGGCTGCTCACGGGCGCCAAAGTTGTTTTTGTGGCCTCTGTGGCTGGGACCTGCCTGATCTTGAGGCCTAGTCCTCCTAGCATCACGAACACCTCTATTTCTGCGGCTGTCCTCAACCAACTGGACATGCACCATCAACCTAGAAAGATCCATGTTATCATGGAGCATCGCAGATCGACACTCCTCCTCCAGGTCTCCATTGATTCCTGTGAGGAATCTGCTCATCTCATCCCTGCTGTTAGAAACCAGGGAAGTAGCATACCTGGTTGATTTCAACAAAGCTCAGTATTCTCCTCATTCTTGCTATTAAATATTAGGGAAAGTAACATACCTTGATAGCTTAACAAACTTCAGGGAATACTCCCTAATTGTCATAGATCCTTGTTTAAGGTTGATGAATTCCTCAACCTTGGCCTCCCTCATCTCCCTGGGGAAGAATCTCTCCAGAAATGCTGTCTTGAACAGCTCCCATGTGACTGGCACTCCACCTAAAACTCGGCTATCTTGCCACATCTTGCACCAAGTCTGTGCAACATCCTTGAGCTGATAGGAAGCCAGCTCAGCCTTCTCAATATCACTGGCCCCCATAGACACCAGGATCTTATGCACCTCATCCACAAACTCCTGGGGATCCTCTGCAGTCCTAGACCCTGTGAAAATAGGAGGATTCATCCTCGTGAAATCCCTCAGCCTGTCAGCCATGCTACGAACCGGTGGGTTCTCCCTCTGAACATCCTGCCGGTTGACCTGGGCAGTCATAGCCTGGGCCTGCATAGTAATGGCCTGTGCCATCTGGGCCAGAGATGCCCTCACCTCAGCATCAGTCAACCCAGCTGGGTTAACTGGCACAGCAACTCCTTCAGCTGGAGCCTGGGGTGGAACTCGGTTGCCCCCAGCAGCTGCTCCTCCTCTCCTCTGACCAATAGCCCTCCTAGTGTTCATTTTTTGAAAATAACTAAAATTGATGTTAGACACGCTCATAACACCAAGAAATTAAACTTTAGGAGAAGCACGATAAGATCAGAAAAAGGGAAGTTTTCCTACGCATCATGCAGTCTCTAATCCAGGATAGTGGTGCACTTCACTACCATGACTTAGAAACTACTCAATGTGGTTGATGTGAACTTATTATTTTTGTAATTTAACATATTGCTCTGATACCAACTTTGTCACGACTGGAATCTTGACCCCAGACGAGACCGGCATCGTTGACCTCTCAGAGGTCGCAGACAAGCCTATTTAGTCATTTATACTTCCTCTAGGTTAATTTTAGCGGAAAATTTGAAACTTTTTGTTTCCTTAACATACTTGTCAAACATTCTTATCATTTCATAATTGTTCACCATCAACCATATAACATTAAGAGATAAGCAACTGAAAGAAATAGATCAATAAGTATTAAGTGTATAATTACCAAAATGGCACCAATACAAAGTCTGAATAAAAAAAGAAAAGAAACGCTAGTGGAACATGCTCCACTAGCTCAACTCTAAAACTAAGCTAGAATGTAAAACAGTAGCATCCTCGAAAGCATAAGGACCTACCAAACTTCAGATGAATGCTGACGTCCGAATAGCTGCAACAATGATCCTGTAGCTCTACGCCCACCTGTACCTGCACCTAAAATAGTATAGATGTATATGGTTAGTACACAATAGTAAAGGCCAATCATCCTTTAGTAAGAATGAAAGGTCGTTAGGATTTTGTATAAAAGGAGGCATTTGCCTTCATAAATAAAGCAAGCCCCCTTCTCTCTTCACTCTTTTTCTCTCATTCCGCTTCCACCCCCCAAATTGGTATCAGAGCTAGATAGTAAATAAAATATTAGTTATGGAAAACAAATCAGATATGGAAAATCTACAAGAACAGGTATACTCATTTTTATACATGAGTAGCTAAACTGCTTTATTTCTGATAATCTCTTTTTGATTATAAGTGTTTATTATGCTTTAATAATGTTATAATAATCATCTTTAGAAGGTTTGCTATGGAAATATTCTGAGAGTAGGTAAGCCCAGACTATGCCATCCTAAAGTGGAAACCGGTAGGCAAAGAGAAGGCCGTTTAGGGGAGTACACAGAGTTGAGGCGCTGTTAGGGTAACTGATTGAAGAAGAAAACCATAGTAGTGACTAGACGAGATGATTATTAAATTATTATTATTACATAATAAATAAGTATAATCTGTGAAGAGGTTAGAAGGAATAAAATTTTAGCGAAAATATGATAAAATGACTACCTATTTATTAAATAATGATGTTAATTACATGATATTATTATTCTATATATTGAAAGATCTTGATGCTGATATAAGAAGAATAATCTATGATAGATTAGTAACATATGAAATAATTGAAGAAACAATTTATGATTGGTTAGAATTAATTATCTCAGATGATTTTGATCTTGACTATTTATATGATGATCTAGAATTATATAGAGATCAATGATAAATTATAGATATTTGCAATTATGGAAAGAAACTAAAGAAAAGATAGATCTAGAAGAAAAATTATTAATTGAAAATGTAAATAGATATATATATATCTTAGAGAAGAAGAATATTCAGAATATATAGAAACTAATGCTAAAGAAATACAAAGATTAAATTTAGTTAAAAAAGAATATTATGAAAAAATATTTTCTTAAAAAATGAAAAAGGAAAATAATAATATAGAGAGAAAGGTAAGAAAGATAAAGAAAAAGTTAAATAATTTATATATGAAATATGAATTATTAAAAATTACTAAAAAAGATACTACTAAAGAAAATTTGTTGATAGATCTAATTTCTAAAACAGAATATAAATATATTTGTTATTTGAAAAAACAATATGGACAGAGAAACATATAAACAACAACTGATAGATAAAATAAATGAAAAAAGATATGAATATGAATTTAAAAAAGAAAGATTAGAAGAAAATATATTTGCAGGAGTAAGTAGTAAAGTAATATCAATCCAAAGAAAAGTTCTATTTGAGTTAGAAATACAAATAAACTGCCTAGAATATAAATTACAACATGATATAAGTCATAATAATGGGTATAATGAATAAAGAAGAATTTGCAGTAGACGAAAAAACATATGAAAACCAAGAAGGACTAATAATAAAAATAATATTCTCAAATTTAGGAAGAAGATATAAAAAAATATGAGATAAATTATATTTAATGTTAGAAAAGGAAACAGCAAAATTAGAAGATAGTTTAACAGCTATGATAAGAATAACAAAAGAAAATGAAGAAATAGATAAAGTCAAAGAAATTGAAAAAATAAGATCACAAGCAAAACAAGAAGTACAAAAGATAGAAGAAACAAAAAATACAAAAATAAGTGAATTAGAAAAAGAATTAGCTCAGTTAAAATTATTATATGAAACTAAACAAAAAGAAAAACAAATAGAAAAGGAAAAAGAAAAAGAAGTTGAATTGACTAGTCAAATAAATAAAATGAAACAAATATTAAATGAAAATGAAAATCTTGAAATAAATGAAATTAATGATGAAATAAATGAATCAGATATAATGAATGATCAAAATTCAGAAATAAGTGATATAAGTGAAACATATACAGAAATTCTAGAACAAGTAGATAAAATAAAAAAATTAGAAATAAATACAGGAGACATAAATAAACCAGGTACATCAAGAGTTAAAACTCCAGATAATAGTCCTAGAAGTAGTCCTAGAAGAAGTAATCCTAGAAGATCAACACCAACTTATTATACAGATAGTTATGAAAGATCAGATAGAACAAATACAATATGGAACAGCAGATTAAATAAAAAATGGATACCTAGACCAATAATGGAACAAAATAACTTTTTAGACTTAGACTGTGTTATAGATATAAACAAGGTAATCTTATTATGGGTAGGAAATTTATCTAAACAATTAGTTGATAATAAAATAGCAGTAAAAGATACACCAGGATATATCGAAAGGACATTTGTAGGAACAACAAAATTATGGATAGAGAATTTACCATCAGAAAGTATAGCAACACTTAGAAGTGATAAAAAAATAGATGGATCAACATCAACAACAAATATAGATATATTAGATAAATATGAATTAGCTATAAGAAATGAATTTGGAGGTATGACTACAGAAATAAAAGAACAAAATAAAGAAAAAATAATAAATAGACAACTAATGTCAAAATTAGCAATATGTAATATGTGTTACATAGAAGAATATACATGTGCATTTAAAGAATATTATTACAAAGCAAAATATAATATAGATGAAGCAAAAGAAATAAGACAACAATATTTTACAAAATTACCAGAACTATTTAGTACAAACTTAATTAAAGATTGGAATAATGAGGGAATAACAGATAGTTTAGGAGCTAGAATAAAATTTTTACAACAATGGTTTATCCAATTATGTGAAAATCAAAAAGAAAAATTAAAAATGGAAAAAGTATTAATAAAAAATCTAGCATGTTGTAAAAACAAGATAGCACTACAATTTGGTTGTAAAGATAAATATTATAAAAAACCTAGAAAATATAAAAATTATAGAAAAACTAAAACTAGATATAAATATAAAAATCCACGAAAAAGATATTATGTAAAAAATTATAAAATAAAAAGACCATACAGACCAAAAAGAAAATTATCAGATTGTACTTGTTACAATTGTGGAAAGTTAGGACATTTAGCTAGAGATTGTAAATTACCTAAAAATTTAAAAGGTAAACAAATTGCAGAAATAATTATGGATAATGAAAAATATATGCATATAGATTATATAGATTATGAATTAAGTGAAAATGATAGTATATATGAATTATCTGACATTGGATCCGAAGATATAGAAATAAATATGGAATTAAATAATGAAATGATAAATAAAGAAATATAATGACTGAAAATGATATAAAAATAATATCTAAAGAAGAATATCAGAATGAAGAATCAGTAGAACAAAAAATTATATTTGATAATACAATTTTCCAACAAATAAAAAATAAAGAATTAGATTTAAGCGTAGATAAAGTACTTGAAATACCTACTTTAAAAAATTGGTTTAAAAGACAAAAAGAAGAATACTATGTAGTTAGTCAAAAAAAACATATTGTAGATTGTAAATATACAAAAGGAAAAGCACAAATACCTATATTAAACAAAAGAATGATAAATCAAGAAATACAAGATATAAAAGCTAAAACACCTATAAAATATGTACATTTAGGAGGAACAGAAATACTAATAAAAGCATGTTTTAGAGAAGGAATAGATACACCTATTGAAATATATTTAGCAGATGATAGAATAATACACCCTATAGAAAAAAGTATAATTAGTGCGGTAAAAGGAAATTTAATATACCAAAAATTTAAATTTATAATAAGTGCAAATTACTCAATAGCATTAACAGATAGAAATATAGATAAATCATTAGTATTATATTGGAAATTATCAGGAATAGAATTAGCACCAGGAAGTAAAATATTTACAGCAAGATGTAAAAACCTATATATATTAACAACAAAACATAAAGTAATGGCAAAAAATAAAATTGATAGAATAAAAATAGAAAACACTTTTGACCAAGTAATTACAATAATAGATAATAATGATTATAGTTATAAAGAAATTGACATGGAAGAAGATTTAGAAATAGTAAAAGAAAGAATAAGCACTTCAAGCATACCAAATATATTAAATAGAACTACTTCATCAAGAGCCAGTACGTCCAAAAGAAAATATGAAATTCCTAAAATATTAAATACAGAAGAAGAAACACCAAATCATTATTTTATAACTGGAATAATTAATGAAAAAAGATACAGGATATTAATAAATACAGAACAAGAAGATAATTATATAATTAGAGAATTAGTTTTAGATACAGAAATTATAAAAACAGGACATGTATGCCCTGTATTACCTAGTCAAATTGTAACTATAAATGAAGAAATAGTAGAAAAAGAAATAATTATAGGAGGAATATCATTATTAATACCATTTAAAATTTACCAAGGAAATCAAAATATTACTTTAGGAATAAAATGGTTAGATCAATTTAAACCATATAAAATAGAAGATGAACAATTAATTATAACATGTCAAAATAAGAAAATAATTATAAAAAGAATAAAATGAGTAATGAAGATATATATACTTGCAAAAATTATTGTAGAAGGATATCACAACAGATATTATACACCTATGATAGATACAGGAGCAGAGACAAATATATGTAAATATAATTGTTTACCAGAAGATAAATGGGAAAAATTAAAAACACCTATGGTAGTAACAAGATTCAACAATGAAAGTAGTATGATTACATATAAAGCAAAAAATATAAAAATACAAATATGGGATAAAATCTTAATAATAGAAGAAATGTATAATTTTGAATTTACAACAAAAGATATGTTATTAGGAATGCCATTTTTAGATAAACTATATCCTCATATTATAACTAAAACTCATTGGTGGTTTAGTACACAATGTGGATATAAAATAGGAGCAAAAAGAGTAAATAATAAACAAAGAAAACCAAAAGAATGGATAAAAGGAAGTGAAAAAATAAATCAAGAAATGCAAAACATAAATAGCAAACAAATAAACCAACTAGAAATTATCATATTTACAATAGATAAGATTAAAATAATAAATGAACAATTAGAACTATTATATAGCGAAAATCCATTAGAAGGATGGGAAAAGCATAAGACAAAAGTAAAAATTGAATTAATAGATGAAAATAGTATAATAACGCAAAAACCATTAAAATATAATTTTGATGATTTAAATGAATTTAAAATGCATATAGATGAACTATTAAAGAATAATTACATACAAGAGAGTAATAGTAAACATACAAGTCCAGCATTTATAGTAAATAAACATAGTGAACAAAAAAGAGGTAAAAGTAGAATGGTTATAGATTATCGTAATCTAAATGCTAAAACTAAAACTTATAATTATCCAATACCTAATAAGATATTAAAAATAAGACAGATACAAGGATATAACTATTTTAGTAAATTTTATTGTAAATCAGGATTTTATCATCTAAAACTAGAAGAAGAATCTAAACAATTAACAGCATTCACAGTGCCACAAGGTTTCTATGAATGGAATGTTTTACCATTTGGATATAAAAATGCACCAGGTAGATATCAACATTTTATGGATAACTATTTTAATCAATTAGAAAATTGCATAGTTTATATAGATGATATATTATTATATTCACGAACACAAGATGAGCATATTAATTTATTAGAAAAATTCATATCTATAATTAAACAGTCTGGCATAAGCCTAAGTAAAAAGAAAGCAGAAATTATGAAATCACAGATAGAATTTCTAGGAATACAAATAGATAAAAATGGTATAAAAATGCAAACACATATAATACAAAAAATAATCAATTTAGATGAAGAGATAGATACAAAAAAGAAATTACAATCCTTTTTAGGATTAGTAAACCAAGTAAGAGAATATATACCAAAATTAGCAGAATATTTAAAACCACTTCATAGGAAACTTAAGAAAGATGTTGAATATCATTTTGATAAAAAAAGATAGAGAATATATAAAAAATATTAAGAATTTATGTAAAAAATTACCAAAACTTTATTTTCCTGATGAAAATAAGATATTTACTTATATTGTGGAAACAGATTCAAGCAATCATAGTTATGGAGGAGTTTTAAAATATAAATATGACAATGAAAAAATAGAACATCATTGTAGATATTATTCAAGATCTTATACAGAAGCACAAATAAAATGGGAAATAAATAGAAAAGAATTATTAGCATTATATAAATGTTTATTAGCATTTGAACCATACATTGTTTACAATAAATTTATTGTAAGAACAGATAACACACAAGTAAAATGGTGGATAACTAGAAAGATAGAGGATTCAGTTACAACAAAAGAAATAAGGAGATTGGTATTAAATATATTAAATTTTACATTTACAATTGAGGTAATTAAAACTGACAAAAATATGGTTGCAGATTACCTATCAAGACAAAGGTACATAAACTGAACAAGAAAAAGATATGATGGAAGAGATACTCAAATCCATTACTACACTTTGTAATAAAGTGGACAGTATGGACAAAGAGATACAAAAACTAAAGACTAATGAAGTTAATCTGAAGTCTAAAGCTAAAGATAGTAGTCAGCAGCATGACTATAAAAATGCGGAGCTATGTCGATCGGAAGACAATAAATTCCAGAGCTAGTAGGAGACGTTGGGAAACTCCGAAAAACCCAAAACAATTTATCTAACATTGCAGGTACAAGTGCAGGTACAGTTGGACAACCTACAAAATCACAATACAAAAATACCAATTTAAATACTATGTTTACAAACCCATTTACTCCAAAAATACAAAGACCAGTTATGACACCACCCCAAGTAAATACCTATGCAGCAAGCCTACACCAAGATAAAAAGATATACAACCATTTGTCCCAAACCTACATACAAAATATATATAAAATCCAAACATTCTTAAACCAAAATCCAAGGTCAGTTACAACCACAGACCTAAACAAAGACTATATAACCCGAAAATTACAAGGATATAATAAACTCATTGCCCAGCCAAAAACCAATTCAAATCTAGTTAAAACATGTTACCACTATGGCTTACTTAGTACTGTATATAAATAGGATGGAGAAGAGTTACAAGGAATACCAGAAATACATAAGGCATTTTTAACCTATAAAAGAATTACAAAAGGAGATTTATTTTTCATAAAATTCTACACAGCACCAGCAGAGATATTACATGATGAGATAAAACCAGTGATCCAAGTTGTGAAGCTAGGATTGACAAGAACTATGTTAATACCAGAAGATATATCAATACAACCAGAAATACCTATAATAGAAATACCAGATTTCTACGCAAATAAAAGAATTATTGGAATCTCTACTATTATCCAAGAATTAGCAGACAATTATTTAAATGGTAATGCTATATGGAGCTATTATACTAGACAACAAGTAATGATTTATTCAAATTCAAGGACTGTAAGAGAAGCAGATATGGCAGAAGTACAACAATGGATATTATCATTACTTAGACCAGAAGAAAAACCTACTACAAGAGCCTTGAAAAAAGAATTTATTTCTCAAAATTTATTAACCAGATATTGTAAGATAATTAGTCATAAATATCCAGATCATCGTTGTTCAAAATGCAATGGTGAAGAAGTAACAAAGATACCAGATGTACAGCTGGAATAGAAATATGTAAAAAGAAAAAAGAGATACTGCAGAAGACAAACACGTTGCAAGAAGATAAGAACAAAAGTACAAAGGTGGCAGACAAAGACAAAGAGATATGGCAGACATAGAGATAATAAAGAAAAGATTCGTTGAAAAAATTGTAAAAGGAAAAGATATAAAGTAGTCGTACTTCATTTCATTTCATTCATAGGCCAGTGTGAACACCAGCTATACCTAGGGTGTAGTTTAAGACTTTCATCGGGTTCGTTGTGCAATGACCAAGAATGACCTACTGTCATTACTTGAATCTAACTCACCTTTTGATTATCCTATCCTAACACCTTTGGTATCATTCATTTCATTATGTGCATCATTTGAGGCTGGCCTCATTCATTCATTGGGAACTTCAACTTTAACCGACATATATCATGTGAGCATCATGAAATCCAGTGTCTCCCCCACACCGAATAGAGGTGGAATCACTGGCCAAAGTGACCCAATAACATGCTAGCGTACATGGGAATTTAACCCCTCCAGATCCCTATATTGGCAGTATAGCTTCAAAGACTAGGAGATGTAAGGAGATCCATACCCGGCAAGCCGGACAGTCTCATCTCATGAGAGTTACGTGAACCTCCGCCCTTCTCGAAAGAAGGCATCACCGCTCATAGCTAGCCTATCGGTGCTTAATATAAAGTTCCATTACATTCATCTCATACGTCGTGGAAGCTGACTTCTAGTATGAGGACATCATAGCTCATTAGATGATTTCTCATCTCATCATTAGTATTAAGTGTATGAAGCTCAATACTTTCATTAGAGTGTTCATAGAGACTGGTCTCTTCATTATTTTTCACTCTCATTGGTGAGTACGTATTGGTAACATTTACTTAGGCTCATTTGAGATTGCTCTCATCATCTACATTAGCCTCACATCATGTTGTCACCGCATCCTTCATCATTAGCACCTTTTCTTTTCATAGTTACTGACCTCTTATTACATGAATGTTCATTTCATCATTTCATAGTCCATCTCATCATATACCAATGCACTTGGTCACTTAGTGTATCTTACACTCATACTTAACCCTCCTAGGGTTCATAATTTCATTACATACATCTTAGGTTCACTTATTTTTGAACGTATGTTACACTTATGTGTCTATACACACAAGCCATGGGGCTTCATTCATAGTTCGTTAAGTGATTCTTACTTTCCTAAGATTATGTAGTACAAGACTTATGTATCTTGTATATATGCCAAGATCTTAATTTTTATCTAAGTAGATGGCATTATTCTTGGATATTTTATTCATGTATGACTTTTGTATCAATACGGAAGAGTGGGCAAGGAAACCCAAGTTTGAGTCACTTGGATATCATTTATATTTTTCATTGATTTTATTTCTAATATTCATAACATTAGAACTCTAAGTTAAATCTCAACATTAATATTGAAGGATTAATTTTCTATTTAATTTTTCCCTTAAGATGGCCAAAGGGTTGTGGGTTCGAACCCCCACAACCTCTTTTTATTTTTTGTTAAGGTTTCATTACTCATTTTTGCCAAAACCAAGAGGTTGTGGGATCAAATCCCCACAGCCTCTTGTATTTTTAATATTAAATTCACTGAAATAGGGAGGTTGTGGGTTCGAACCCCCACAGCCCCCTTATTTTTACTTTAATTTCGCTGAGGAGGCTGTGAGGTGGTGGGTTCGAACCCCCACAGCCTCTCTATCTTTATTTTAATTAATTGGGCGAGTGGCAGTGAGGCTGTGGGATCGAACCCCCACAACCTCACTCCATTTCTTAATTAATTTCGCCTCTATCTTCAGCCTTGAGGTCGTTGGTTCGATTCCCACGCCTCGCGTTTTCTTTTTCATTGTTTTCTCTCCTTTAGCGCGTACCTGGAGGTCGTGGGTTCGAATCCCACGCCTCCAATTTATTTGTTTAATTAATTTTCTCCTTCTTCTTCCCACATATCGCGAGTTCGATTCCCCCAACCCCATTTCCCTCTTTTTTTTTGCGAAAACAGTAGCTGGGATCGAATCCCCTTAGCCCCCCTTTCTCTTTTTCCTTTGTCTCGCAACCAGTAGCTAAGGGGTTCGATTCCCCTTAGATCCTTCACGTTTTTCCCTTGTTTTTCAGACTTCTCAACATGTGAGGTCTTGGGTTCAATTCCCATTGACCTCACTTATTTTATTTCCCTTTTAAAAACCCAGAATTGACATTATTATTTAGTTCACAAATCTGGAAATTTTTAGTCCTTCTTCAACTCATTCTTAGGTGCATTTTTTTTATAAGTTTAGTTAGCTAAAATATGGTTATTCAATCCACTATATTTCATCATAATGAACTTCACATTGCACACACATTACACACATAAAATACACAAGAACACATGAATTTTTCGACCCCAAAACAGTGGCTAAAGCCACTGCCCACGAGCACACACACACACACCAATTTTTTCGACCACATTTTGATTACTATTTTCGTAATTTCCCTCTCATAAACATGTTCACATTTAATATAAACACATCTATCATGCCTAAATCTAACAGCACAACATACCCATCCTACGAGTTCGTTTGGGAGCTAAGGACAAGGACATACAAAGGGGAACAACCTTAGTTTTCAAGAGTTTAACAATCATTCGAAGGAAAGTACTCTTGGAGAAAGAATTCCACGAGAGAAACCCATACCTTTTGACGTTGTTCAAGCTTGAAGCTGCTGCCTGGAAACTCCTCCAAATTACGCCCAAACTCACCTAAAGTTCCACCACCAACTCGACGGAAATCTCTCTTGCCTTAACATTTTTTTTATTAACTTGTTTTTCTTAAAACTTTTCGTGTGTTCTTCAAGTGTGAAGAATAATTGTTATTAACTGTTCTTTAGCTTTCTTGATAGTCAGAGCGTGAGAGAATGTGAGTTGAGAGATGTGAGAGAGAGTTGAGAAACGTGAGGGAGAGAGTTATTAGGATTAGGAGACTAAATTCAAGACTTAGTGAAAATAGGATTTAATTAACTTAATACAAAAATCTGATTTATTTTAATTAATATGTGAAAGGACCATTTTACCCTTAATGAATAGATTTTAATTGATGATTAAATCATCAATTCCTTGCTCCTAGTGGGGCTCGAACCCGAGTGGCACCCCATTTTTCGAAATGGGTCACTCCGGGTCGCCCCAAATCAAATAGCTCTTTTAATTAAATAAATTAATTAATTTATTAATTCCTCAGGGTAATTACAATATTACCCTTGGCCTGAAAAAGACCATTTTTACCCCTGGACCCTCAAAACATAAAAATTTCTTCTTTTATGTCCGGTAAAGACTTCTTCGATTAAATCATTATTTTCGAGAGCCTCACATGGTTGGTTCCAACCTTTCCAAGCTCAACTAACTCCCCAAGTTAGTTGACTTGGTCGTAGTAAGGGTTCTGAGGTCTGGTTCTATGCGTATCAATCCGTGTGAACCTAGGTTTAATCGCAAGCATTCTTGACACCCTAAGTCTTATCCTATTAATTTTTAGGGTTGTTACATTATCCCCCCCCCCTTAGGAACATTCGTCCCCGAATTACACTACCACTTCACATCGTAATGCCAGTCAGATCATAATAAAATCACTATACACAGTCAATCAATATAAAAAACATACGGAGAGATAAGGAACATAGGCTTAAGAGTAGGAAGTCCAACCTCAAGAGCTGAAAAGATGAGGGTAGCGGGATCTTATGTCGGCCTCAGCCTCCCACGTAGCACCCTCAACAAGATGATTTCCACAATACCTTCACTTTGGCAATCTCCGTGTTCCTCAGCCGCTTGACCTGTCTGTCTAGGATCTCAAGAGCTACCTCCTCATGAGACAAGTCTTCACCAACCCCCAAATCTTCCACAGGTAGAATCGATGAGGGGTCACCTAGGCAGTTCTTCAACATAGAAAAATGAAAGACTAGATGGACAGAAGCTAGCTCTGCAGGCAATGCTAACTCATAGGCCACCTCACCCACACGCTGTAGGATCTTATATGGCCCAACATACCTCGGACTCAGTTTCCCTTTTCTACCAATCTCATCACCCCTTTCATAGGTGATATCTTCAAGTAAACCTGGTCACCAACATCAAACTCTAAGGGCCATTTTCTGTTATCTGCATATGACTTCTGCCAGCCGTAAGCAGTAGCCAACCTGTCCCTAATCACTCTGACCTTCTCTAAGGCCTCATGAATGATCTCTGGACCCAAAATGGATAACTCTCCAACCTCGAACCACCAACTGGAGATCTACACCTCCTACCATACAGTGCCTCAAACGGTGCCATCCCAATGCTGGAGTGATAGCTATTATTATACCAGAACTCTATCAAAGGCAGATGGTCATCCCTGTTACCTCTGAAGTTAATCACACACACTCTCAACATGTCCTCCAATGTCTGAATGGTGCGCTCCGCCTGCCCATCTGTCTGAGGATGAAAGGCAGTGCTAAGCTTTACCTGCGTGCCCAAGTTCTTCTGGAAAGATCTCCAAAAATGTGAAGTAAGCTGAGCTCCTTTATCTGAAATGATAGACAAAGGAATCCCATGCCATCTCACAATCTCATCAATGTAGAGCCTCGCATAATCCTCGGCTTTGTAAGTAGACTTCACAGGGATAAAGTGGGCAGACTTAGTCAATCTGTGCAAAATAACCCATATGGAGTCATGCTGCCTCCTAGTCCTCGGAAGACCAACCACGAAGTCCATATTAATGGCCTCCCACTTCCAAGTCGGAACCTCAATAATCTGAGTCATACCACAAGGCTTAAGTTGCTCTACCTTAACCTGCTCACAATTAGGACACTTGACTACATATTCTACAATTTCCTTCTTCATGCCATCCCACCAATAAATCTGCTTAAGATCATGATACATCTTGGTGGAACCTGGATGTATGGAATATCTTGAACCATGGTCCTCTGCAACAATCCTGGTCCGCAAATCATCCACATCTGGTACACAAAGCCTGTCCTGATACCTAAGTATGCCATCACCTCCCAAAGCGAAAGACTCATTCATCTTCATCAGAACTGAGTCCTTCAGCTCCATCAACACAGGATCTAGATGCTTACCCTGCTTGACTTCAACTACCAAGGATGATTCAGAAGTAGGATGAACTGAAACATCCCCACTAGTGGAGTCAGCCAACCGCACACCCAGTCTGGACAATCTGTGTACATCTTTCACCAGCTCCTTCTTCTCATCCTCAACGTGGGTTGTACTTCCCATGCTCATCCTGTTCAAAGCATTAGCTACAACATTAGCCTTACCTGGATGTTAGTGAACATTCATGTCATAATCCTTCAACAGCTCCAACCATCTACGCTGACATAGATTCAACTCCCTCTGTGTGAACACGTACTGGAGACTCTTATGGTCTGTGAACACATCCACATGCACTCCATAAAGATAATGCCTCCACAGCTTCAGTGCAAACACCACAGCTGCAAACTCCAGGTCATGAGTGGGATAATTCTTCCCATGAACCTTGAGCTGTCTGGAAGCATAGGCTATCACCTTACCAGCCTACATAAGAACACAACCCAAACCAACCTTAGATGCATCACAATAAACAGTGTAATTCTCACCACACTTAGGCAAAGTAAGCACCGGGGCTGAAGTGAGTCTGTCCTTGAGTTCCTGGAAACTCCTCTCACAAGTCTCCGTCCACTCAAACTTGGCTTTCTTCTTAGTCAAAGCTTTCAATAGGGCAACAATGGAAGAAAATCCCTCCACAAACCTGCAGTAGTAACCAGCCAATCCCAAAAAGCTACGGATGTCAGTGGGAGTAAGAGGCTTTGGCCAGTTTTTCACAGCCTCAGTCTTCCTAGGATCCACCTCCACGCCCTGATCGGACACAACATGACCCATAAAGGTCACTGATCTCAACTAGAATTCACATTTGCTGAATTTGGCATACAACTGATGCTGTCTAAGTACCTGCAAGGTTAGTCTCAAATGTTGTTCATGCTCTTCCTTGGTCTTACAGTAGATGAGAATGTCATCAATGAATACTATGACGAAAGAGTCAAGGTATTAAGAGAAGACCCTGTTTATGAGATCCATAAATGCAGCAGGTGCATTCATGAGACCAAATGACATGACTAGAAACTCATAGTGACCATAGCGGGTACGAAAGGTTGTCTTTGGGATATCTCCATCCCTAACCCTAAGATGATGATACCATGAACGAAGATCAATCTTAGAGAAGAAACTAGACCCTTGGAGCTGATAGAACAAATCATCTATTCTGGGGAGTGGATACTTATTCTTTATAGTGACTTTATTGAGCTGCCGATAATCGATACACATTCTAAGGGTTCCGTCTTTCTTTTTCACAAACAACACTGGAGCGCCCCAAGGGGATATGCTCGGCTGAATGAAACCCTTATCATTGAGATCTTTTAACTGCAGCTTCAACTCTTTGAGTTCATCTGGAGCCATTCTTTAAGGAGGAACTGAAATTGCTTTAGTATCGGGTTCTAAGTCGATACCAAAGTCAATCTCTCGAAGGGGAAGGACTCCAGGCAAATCATCAGGAAACACATCTAGGAACTCATTCACTACAGGCACTGAGCCTATGGAAGGAATGTCATGATCTAAATCATTAACACTCACAAGATGACATAATAACCCCTTGGACATCATTTTATTGGCCTTAAGGTTCGAAATCAAGAGGTTAGGACGACTCGAGTTGTACCCCTCCCAGACTAGCTCCTCTTCATTAGGGAAACGAAATCTCACCACTCTACTACGACAGTCCAAGCAAGCATAACAACTGTGAAGCCAGTCCATGCCAAGAATAACATCAAAATCATGCATGGGTAACTCAACCAAGTTTGCACACATAGTCTTACCACTCACAACTATTGGGCAATCCTTGTATACTCTATCAGTTCTTACATTCTCTCATAAAGGTGTACTAACCACTATAGGAGCATGCAGAACTTCAGGCAATATCTCAAAAGTAAGAGCAAGCAGAGGAGTCATAGAGGAAACCGTAGACCCTGGATCAAGTAAAGCATAAACAGAAGTTGAGAATACTTGCAGCATACCTGTGACCACATCAGCGGATTCTCCTGCTCCTCCCTGCCCTTCAGGGCATAGAACCTGTTCCTCTTAGGAGGCTCGGCTGCTGCTGCACCCTGTGGATTAGGCCTAGGCTGAGCATTACCTCTAGCCTGACCTCTGTTTTGTGGACAGTCTTTGACCATGTATCCACTCTTACCGCAACCGAAGCAGGCATTAGTGCCCTGTCTGCACTCTCCACTGTGAGTTCGGCCACACTTAGCACAATTCTTCTTAGGACGCTGCATCTCACCTCCATTTCCCTTCTTGGGATCAGGTCTGCCTCCTCTAGGTGTAGCACTCCTCTAAGGATTAGAATTTCCAGAACTCTGTTGCCCCTTTTTGAACCTTGGCTGCTCACGGACACCAAAGTTGTTTTTGTGGCCTCCATTGCTGGGACCTACCTGATCTTGAGGCCTAGTCCTCCTAGCATCACGAACACCTCTCTTTCTGCGGCTGTCCTCTACCAGCTGGACATGCACCATCAACCTGGAAAGATCTATGTTATCATGGAGCATCGCAGATCGACACTCCTCCTCCAGGTCTCCACTGATTCCTGTGAGGAATCTACTCATCTCATCCATGCTGTTAGAAACCAGGGAAGTAGCATACCTGGTTGATTTCAACAAAGCTCAATATTCTCCTCATTCTTGCTATTAAATGCTAGGGAAAGTAACATACCTTGATAGCTTAACAAACTTCAGGGAATACTCCCTGACTATCATAGAGCCTTGTTTAAGGTTGATGAATTCCTCAACCTTGGCCTCCCTCATCTCCCTGGGGAAGAATCTCTCCAGAAATGTTGTCTTGAACAGCTTCCATGTGACTGGCACTCCACCTAAAACTCGGCTATCTTGCCACATCTTGCACCAAGTCTGTGCAACATCCTTCAGCTGATAGGAAGCCAGCTCAGCCTTCTCAATATCACTGGACCCCATAGCCATGAGGATCTTATGCACCTCATCCACAAACTCCTGGGGATCCTCTACAGTCCTAGACCCTGTGAAAATAAGAGGATTCATCCTCGTGAAATCCCTTAGCCTATAAGCCATGCTACGAACCGGTGGGTTCTCCCTCTAAACATCCTGCCGGTTGACCTGGGCAGTCATAGCCTGGGCCTGTATAGTAATGGCCTGTGCCATCTGGGCCAGATATGCCCTCACCACAGCATCAGTCAACCCAGCTGGGTTAACTGGCACAGCCACTCCTTCAGCTGGAGCCTAGGGTGGAACTCGGTTGCCCCCAGCAGCTGCTCCTCCTCTCCTCAGACCAATAGCCCTCCTTGTGTTCATTTTCTGAAAACAACAAAAATTGATGTTAGACACGCTCATAACACCAAGAAATTAAACTTTAGGATAAGCACGATAAGATCAGAAAAAGGGAAGTTTGCCTACGCATCATACAGTCTCTAATCCAGGATAGTGGTGCACTTCACTACCATGACTTATAAACTACTCAATGTGGTTGATGTGAACTTATTATTTTCGTAATTTAACCTAGTGCTCTGATACCAACTTTGTCACGACTGGAATCTATACCCTAGACGAGACCGGCGTCGTTGACCTCTAAGAGGTCGCAGACAAGCCTACTTAGTCATTTATACTTCCTCTAGGTTAATTTTAGCGGAAAATTTGAAACTTTTTGTTTCCTTAACATACTTGTTAAACATTCTTATCATTTCATAATTGTTCACCATCAACCATCTAACATTATGAGATAAGCAACTGAAAGAAATAGATCAATAAGTATTAAGTGTATAATTGCCAAAATGGCACCAATACAAAGTCTGAATAAAAACAGGAAAGAAACGTTAGTGGAACATGCTCCACTAGCTCAACTCTAAAACTAAGCTAGAATGTAAAACAATAGCATCCTCGAAAGCATGAGGACCTACCAAACTCCGGATGAATGCTGACGTCTGGATAGCTGCAACAATGATCCTGTAGCTCTATCGCCAACCTGTACCTGCACCTAAAATAGTATAGATGTATAGGGTTAGTACACACTTGTACTAAATATGGGTATATGCAAGCACACAGCATGTAACATCTTCATATAGCACATATCATAACACATAATGTATAACACATAGCTTCTTTCATATCATTCATTCATATTCCATGAGACCTTGGAATCATGGACTTGACATTAAGACTTCCGAAAATGAGGGCTTAACATATGGGACATCAACTAGGGAGTCTTCATTAGCAAACACAGAGTCTGCTTCATTCATCAATACGTACTTCATTTCATTTCATTCATAGGCCAGTGTGAGCACAAGCTATACCTAGGGTGTTGTTTAAGACTTTCATCGGGTTCGTTGTGCAATGACCAAGAATAACCTAATGTAATTACTTGAATCTAACTCACCTTTTCATTATCCTATCCTAACACCTTTGGTATCATTCATTTCATTATGTGCATCATTTGAGGCTGGCCTCATTCATTCATTGGGAACTTTAACTTTAACCGACATAGATCATGTGAGCATCATGAAATCCAGTGTCTCCCCCACACTGAAAAGAGGTGGAATCACCGGCCAAAGTGACCCAATAACATGCTAGCGTACATGGGAATTTAACCCCGCCAGATCCCTATATTGGCAGTATAGGTTCGAAGACTAGGAGATGTAAGGAGACCCATACCCGGCAAGCCGGACAGTCTCATCTCATGATAGTTACGTGAACCTCCGCCCTTCCCGAAAGAAGGCATCACCGCTCATAGCTATCCTATCGGTGCTCAATATAAAGTTCCATTACATTCATCTCATACGTCGTGGAAGTTGGCTTCTAGTATGAGGACATCATAGCTCATTAGATGATTTCTCATCTCATCATTAGTATTAAGTGTATGAAGCTCAATACTTTCATTAGAGTGTTCATAGAGACTGGTCTCTTCATTATTTTTCACTCTCATTGGTGAGTACGTATTGGTAACATTTACTTAGGCTCATTTGAGATTGCTCTCATCATCTACATTAGCCTCACATCATGTTGTCACCACATACTTCATCATTAGCACCTTTGCTTTTCATAGTTACTCACCTCTTATTACGTGAATGTTCATTTCATCATTTCATAGTCCATCTCATCATATACCAATGCACTTGGTCACTTAGTGTATCTTACACTCATACTTAACCCTCCTAGGGTTCATCATTTCATTAAATACATCTTAGGTTCACTTATTTTTGAACGTATGTTAGACTTATGTGTCTGGCATTATTCTTGGATATTTTATTCACATATGACTTATGTATCAATACGGAAGAGTGGGAAAGGAAACCCAAGTTTGAGTCACTTGGATATCATTTATATTTTTCATTGATTTTATTTCTAATATTCATAACATTAGAACTCTAAATTAAATCTCAACATTAATATTGAAGGATTAATTTTCTATTTAATTTTTCCCTTAAGATGGCCGAAGGGTTGTGGGTTCGAACCCCCACAACCTCTTTTTATTTTTCATTAAGGTTTCATTACTCATTTTCACCAAAACCAAGAGGTTGTGGGATAAAATCCCCACATCCTCTTGTATTTTTAATATTAAATCCACTGAAATAGGGAGGTTCTGGGTTCGAACCCCCACATCCCGCCTTATTTTTACTTTAATTTCGCTGAGGAGGCTATGAGGTGGTGGGTTCGAACCCCCACAGCCTCTCTATCTTTATATTAATTAATTGGGCGAGCGGCAGTGAGGTTGTGGGATCGAACCCCCACAGCCTCACTCCATTTCTTAATTAATTTCGCCTCTATCTTCAGCCTTGAGGTCTTTGGTTCGATTCCCACGCCTCGCGTTTTCTTATTCATTATTTTCTCTCCTTTCGCGTGTACCTGGAGGTCGTGGCTTCGAATCTCATGCCTCCCATTTATTTGTTTAATTAATTTTCTCCTTCTTCTTCCCACAGATCGCGAGTTCGATTCCCCTAGCCCCATTTCCCTCTTTTTTTTCGCGAAAACAGTAGCTGGGATCGAATCCCCTTAGCCCCCCTTTCCCTTTTTCCTTTGTCTCGCAACCAGTAGCTAAGGGGTTCGATTCCCCTTAGATCCTTCACGTTTTTCCCTTGTGTTTCCGCCTTCTCAACATGTGAGGTCTTGGGTTCAATTCACATTGACCTCACTTATTTTATTTCCCTTTTAAAAACCCAGAATTGACATTATTATTTAGTGCACAAATCTGGAAATTTTTAGTCCTCCTTCAACTCATTTTTAGGTGAATTTTTTATAAGTTTAGTTAGCTAAAAGATGGTTATTCAATCCACTATATTTCATCATAATGAACTTCACATTGCACACACATTACACACATAAAATACACAAGAACACCTGAATTTTTCAACCCCAAAACAGTGGCTAAAGCCACTGCCCACGAGCACACACACACACCAATTTTTCCGATCACATTTCGATTACCATTTTCGTAATTTCCCTCACATAAACATGTTCACATTTAATATAAACACATCTATCATGCCTAAATCTAACAGCACAACATACCCATCCTACGAATTCGTTTGGGAGCTAAGGACAAGGACATACAAAGGGGAACAACCTTAGTTTTTAAGAGCTTGAGAATCGTTCGAAGGAAAGTACTCTGGAGAAAGAATTCCAGGAGAGAAACCCATACCTTTTGACGTTGTTCAAGCTTGAAGTTGCTGCCCGGAAACTCCTCCAAATCACGCCCAAACTCACCTAAAGTTCCACCACCAACTCCACGGAAATATCTCTTGCCTTAACGTTTTTTTTTAATTAACTTGTTTTTCTTAAAACTTTTGGTGTGTTCTTCAAGTGTGAAGAATAATTGTTATTAACTGTTCTTTAGCTTTCTTGATAGTCAGAGTGTGAGAGAATGAGAGTTGAGAGACGTGAGAGAGAGTTGAGAAACGTGAGGGAGAGAGTTATTAGGATTAGGAGACTAAATTCAAGACTTAGTCAAAATAAGATTTAATTAACTTAATACAAAAATCTGATTTATTTTAATTAATATGTGAAAGGACCATTTTACCCTTAATGAATAGATTTTAATTGATGATTAATTCATCAATTCCTTGCTCCTAGTGGGGCTCGAACCCGAGTGGCACCCCATTTGCGAAATGGGTCACTCCGGGTCGCCCCAATTCAAATAGCTTTTAATTAAATAAATTAATTAATTTATTAATTCCTGAGTGTAATTACAATATTACCCTTGGCCTGGAAAAGACCATTTTACCCCTGGACCCTCAAAACATAAAAATTTCTTCTTTTAAGTCCGATAAGACTCCTTCGATTAAATCTTTGTTTTCGAGAGCCTCACAATGTTGGTTCCAACCTTTCCAAGCTCAACTAACTCCCCAAGTTAGTTGACTTGGTCGTAGTAAGGGTTCTGAGGTCTGGTTCTACGCGTATCAATCCGTGTGAACCTTGGTTTAATCGCGAGCATTCTTGACACCCTAAGTCTTTATCCTATTCATTTTTAGGGTTGTTACATTATCCCCCCCGCAGGAACATTCGTCCCCGAATGACACTACCACTTCACATCTTAATTCCAGTCAGATCATAATAAAATCACTATGCACAGTCAATCAATATCAATAAAATACGGAGAGATAAGGAACATAGGCTTAAGAGTAGGAAGTCTAACCTCAAGAGCTGAAAAGATGAGGGTAGCGGGATATCATGTCGGCCTCAGCCTCCCACGTAGCACCCTCAACAAGATGATTTCTCCATAATACCTTCACTTTGGAAATCTCCTTGTTCCTCAGCCGCTTGACCTGTCTGTCTAGGATCTCAACAAGTACCTCCTCATAAGACAAATCTTCACCAACCCCCAAACCTTCCACAGGTAGAATCGATGCTGCATCACCTAGGCACTTCTTCAACATAGAAACATGAAAGACTGGATGGACAGAAGCTAGCTCCGCAGGCAATGCTAACTCATAGGCCACCTCACCCACACGCTGTAGGATCTCATATGGCCCAACATACCTCGGACTCAGCTTCCCTTTTCTACCAAATCTCATCACCCCTTTCATAGGTGATATCTTCAAGTAAACCTGGTCACCAACATCAAACTCTAAGGGCCGTTTTCTGTTATCTGCCTATGACTTATGCCAGCTGTAAGCTGTAGCCAACCTGTCGCTAATCACTCTGACCTTCTCTAAGGCCTCATGAATGATCTCTGGACCCAAAATGGATGACTCTTCAACCTCGAACCACCCAATTAGAGATCTACACCTCCTACCATACAGTGCCTCAAACGGTGCCATCCCAATGCTGGAGTGATAGCTATTATTATATGAGAACTCTATCAAAGGCAGATGGTCATCCCAGTTACCTCTGAAGTCAATCACACACGCTCTCAATATGTCCTCCAATGTCTGAATGGTGCGCTCCGCCTGCCCATCTGTCTGAGGATGAAAGGCAGTGCTAAGTTTTACCTGCGTGCCCAAGCTCTTTTGGAAAGATCTCCAAAAATGTGAAGTAAACTGAGCTCCTTTATCTGAAATGATAGACAAAGGAATACCATGCCATCTCACAAACTCATCAATGTAGAGCCTCACATAATACTCGGCTCTATAAGTAGACTTCACAGGGATAAAGTGGGCAGACTTAGTCAATCTGTGCACAATAACCCATATGGAGTCATGCTGCCTCCTAGTCCTTGGAAGACCAAGCACGAAGTCCATATTAATGGCCTCCCACTTTTAAGTCGGAACCTCAATAATCTGAGTCAGACCACCAGGCTTAAGATGCTCTGCCTTAACCTGCTGACAATTAGGACACTTGGCCACATATTCTGTAATGTCCTTCTTCATTCCATTCCACCAATAAATTTGCTTAAGATCATGATACATCTTGGTGGAACCTGGATTTATGGAATATCTGGAACCATGGGCCTCTGCAACAATCCTGGTTCGCAAATCATCCACATCTGGTACACAAAGCCAGTCCTGATACCTAAGTATGCCATCACCTCCCAAAGCGAAAGACTCATTCATCTTCATCAGCACTGAGTCCTTCATCTCCATCAACGCCGGATCTAGATGCTGACCCTGCTTGACTTCAACTACGAAGGATGATTCAGAACTAGGATGAACTGAAACATCCCCACTAGTGGATTCAGCCAACCGCACACCTAGTCTGGACAATCTGTGTACATCTTTCACCAGCTCCTTCTTCTCATCCTCAACGTGGGTTGTACTTCCCATTCTCATCCTGATCAAAGCATTAGCTACAACATTAGCCTTACCGGGATGGTAGTGAACATTCATGTCATAATCCTTCAACAGATCCAACCATCTCCGCTGACGTAGATTCAACTCCCTCTGTGTGAACACGTACTGGAGACTCTTATGGTCTGTGAACACATCCACATGCACTCCATACAGATAATGCCTCCACAGCTTTAGTGCAAACACCAGAGCTGCCAACTCCAGGTCATGAGTGGGATAATTCTTCTCATGAACCTTGAGCTGTCTGGAAGCATAGGCTATCACCTTACGAGCCTGCATAAGAACACAACCCAAACCAACCCTAGATGCATCACAATAAACAGTGTAATTCTCACCACACTTAGGCAAAGTAAGCACCGGGCTGAAGAGAGTCTGTCCTTGAGTTCCTGGAAACTCCTCTCACAAGTCTCCGTCCACTCAAACTTGGCTTTCTTCTTAGTCAAAGTTGTCAATGGGGCAACAATGGAAGAAAAGCCCTCCACAAACCTGCTGTAGTAACCAGCCAATCCCAAAACGCTATGGATGTCAGTGGGAGTAAGAGGCTTTGGCCAGTTTTTCACAACCTCAGTCTTCCTGGGATCCACCTCCACGCCCTGATCGGACACAACATGATCCAGAAAGGTCACTGATCTCAGCCAGAATTCACATTTACTGATTTTGGTATACAACTGATGCTGTCTAAGTACCTGCATGGTTAGTCTCAAATGCTGTTCATGCTTTTCCTTGGTCTTAGAGTAGATGAGAATGTCATCAATGAATACTATGACGAAAGAGTCAAGGTATTAAAAGAAGACCCTGTTCATGAGATCCATCAATGCAGTAGGTGCATTCGTGAGGCCAAATGACATGGACTCATAGTGACCATAGCGGGTACGAAAGGTTGTCTTTGGGATATCTCCATTCCTAACCCTAAGCTGATGATACCCTGAAGAAAGATCAATCTTAGAGAAGAAACTAGACCCTTGGAGCTGATCGAACAAATCATCTATTCTGGGGAGTGGATACTTATTCTTTATAGTGACTTTGTTGAGCTGCCGATAATCGATACACATTCTAAGGGTTCCATCTTTCATTTTCACAAACAACACTGGAGCGCCCCAAGGGGATATGCTCGGCTGAATAAAACCCCTATCAGTGAGATTTTTTAACTGCAGCTTCAACTCTTTGAGTTCAGCTGGAGCCATTCTGTAAGGAGTAACTGAAATTTGTTTAGTATCGGGTTCTAAGTCGATACCAAACTCAATCTCTCGAAGGGGAGGGACTCCAGGCAAATCATTAGGAAACAAATCTAGGAACTCATTCACTACAGGCACTGAGCCTATGAAAGGAATGTGATGATCTAAATAATTAACACTCACAAGATGACACAATAACCCCTTGGACATCATTTTATTGGCCTTAAGGTTCGAAATCAAGAGGTTAGGACGACTCGAGTTGTACCCCTCCCAGACTAGCTCCTCTTCATTAGGGAAACGAAATCTCACCACTCTACTATGACAGTCCAAGCAAGCATAACAACTGTGAAGCCAGTCCATGCCAAGAATAACATCAAAATCATGCATGGGTAACTCAACCAAGTTTGCACACAGTCTTACCACTCGCAACTATTGGGCAATCCTTGTATACTCTATCAGTTCTTACATTCTCTCCTAAAGGTGTACTAACCACTATAGGATCATGCAGAACTTCAGGCAATATCTCAAAAGTAAGAGCAAGCAGAGGAGTCACAAAGGAAAGCGTAGACCCTGGATCAAGTAAAGCATAAACAGAAGTTGAGAATACTTGCAGCATACCTGTGACCACATCAGCGGACTTCTCCTGCTCCTCCCTTCCCTTCAGGGCATAGAACTTGTTCCTCTTAGGAGGCTCGGCTGCTGCTGCACCCAGTGGATTAGGCCTAGGTTGAGCATTACCTCTAGCCTGACCTCTGTTCTGTGGGCAGTCTCTGACCATGTGTCCACTCTTACCATAACCGAAGCAGGCATTAGTGCCCTGTCTGCACTCTCCACTGTGAGTTCGGCCACACTTAGCATAATTCTTCTTAGGACGCTGCATCTCACCTCCAATTCCCTTCTTGGGCTTAGGTCTGCCTCCTCTAGGTGTAGCACTCCTCTGAGAATTAGAATTTCCAAAACTCTGTTGCCCCTTTTTGAACCTTGGCTGCTCACGGACGCCAAAGTTGTTTTTGTGGCCTCCATGGCTGGGACCTGCCTGATTTTGAGGCCTAGTCCTCCTAGAATCACGAACAACTCTCTTTCTGCGGCTGTCCTCTACCTGCTGGACATGCACCATCAACCTGGAAAGATCCATGTTATCATGGAGCATCGCAGATTGACACTCCTTCTCCTGGTCTCCATTGATTTCTGTGAGGAATCTGCTCATCTCATCCCTGCTGTTAGAAACCAGGGAAGTAGCATACCTGGTTGATTTCAACAAAGCTCAGTATTCTCCTCATTCTTGCTATTAAATACTAGGGAAAGTAACATACCTTGATAGCTTAACAAACTTCAGGGAATACTCCCTAACTGTCATATAGCCTTGTTTAAGGTTGATGAATTCCTCAACCTTGGCCTCCCTCATCTCCCTGGGGAAGAATCTCTCCAGTAATACTGTCTTGAACAGCTCCCATGTGACTGGCACTCCACCTAAAACTCGGCTATCTTCCCATATCTTTTACCAAGTCTGTGCAACATCCTTGAGATGATAGGAAGCCAGCTCAGCCTTCTCAATATCACTGGCCCCCATAGCCACCAGGATCTTATGCACCTCATCCACAAACTCCTGGGGATCCTCTGCAGTCCTAGACCCTGTGAAAATAGGAGGATTCATCCTCGTGAAATCCCTCAGCCTGTTAGCCATGCTACGAACCGGTGGGTTCTCCCTCTGAACATCCTGCCGGTTGACCTGGGCAGTCATAGCCTGGGCCTGCATAGTAATGGCCTGTGCCATCTGGGCCAGAGATGCCCTCACCTCAGCATCAGTCAACCCAGCTGGGTTAACTGGCACAGCCACTCCTTCAGCTGGAGCCTGGGGTGGAACTCGGTTGCCCCCAGCAGCTGCTCCTCCTCTCCTCTAACCAATAGCCCTCCTAGTGTTCATTTTCTGAGAACAACAAAAATTGATGTTATTAAACTTTAGGAGAAGCACGATAAGATCAGAAAAAGGGAAGTTTTCCTACGCATCATGTAGTCTCTATCTCCCACCTGTACCTGCACCTAAAATAGTATAGATGTATAGGGTTAGTACACACTTGTACTAAGTATGGGTATATGCAAGCACACGGCACGTAACATCTTCATATAGCACATATCATAACACATAACGTATAACACATAGCTTCTTTCATATCATTCATTCATATGCCATGAGACCTTGGAATCATGGACTTGACATTAAGACTTCCCAAAATGAGGGCTTAACATATGGGACCTCAACTAGGGAGTCTTCATTAGAAAACACAGAGTCTGATTCATTCATCCATACGTACTTCATTTCATTTCATTCATAGGCCAGTGTGAACACAAGTTATACCTAGGGTGTAGTTTAAGACTTTCATCGGGTTCGTTGTGCAATGACAAAGAATGACCTAATGTCATTACTTGAATCTAACTCACCTTTTGATTATCCTATCCTAACACCTTCGGTATCATTCATTTCATTATGTGCATCATTTGAGGCTGGTCTCATTCATTCATTGGGAACTTTAACTTTAACCGACATAGATCATGTGAGCATCATGAAATCTAGTGTCTCCCCCACACCGAAAAGAGGTGGAATCAACGGCCAAAGTGACCCAATAACATGCTAGGGTACATGGGAATTTAATCTCGCCAGATCCCTATATTGGCAGTATAGGTTCGAAGACTAGGAGATGTAAGGAGACCCATACCCGGCAAGCCGGACAGTCTCATCTTATGATAGTTACGTGAACCTCCGCCCTTCCCGAAAGAAGGCATCACCGCTCATAGCTATCCTATCGGTGCTCAATATAAAGTTCCATTACATTCATCTCATACGTCGTGGAAGTTGGCTTCTAGTATGAGGACATCATAGCTCATTAGATGATTTCTCATCTCATCATTAGTATTAAGTGTATGAAGCTCAATACTTTCATTAGAGTGTTCATAGAGACTGGTCTCTTCATTATTTTTCACTCTCATTGGTGAGTACGTATTGGTAACATTTACTTAGGCTCATTTGAGATTGCTCTCATCATCTACATTAGCCTCACATCATGTTGTCACCACATCCTTCATCATTTGCACCTTTTCTTTTCATAGTTACTCACCTCTTATTACGTGAATGTTCATTTCATCATTTCATAGTCCATCTCATCATATACCAATGCACTTGGTCACTTAGTGTATCTTACACTCATACTTAACCCTCCTAGGGTTCATCATTTCATTACATAAATCTTAGGTTGACTTATTTTTGAACGTATGTTAGACTTATGTGTCTATATACACAAGCCATGGGGCTTCATTCATAGTTCGTTATGTGATTATTACTTTCCTAAGATTATGTAGTACAAGACTTATGTATCTTGTATATATGTCAAGATCTTAATTTTGATCTAAGTAGATGGCATTATTCTTGGATATTTTATTCACGTATGACTTATGTATCAATACGGAAGAGTGGGCAAGGAAACCCAAGTTTGAGTCACTTGGATATCATTTATATTTTTCATTGATTTTATTTCTAATATTCATAACATTAGAACTCTAAATTAAATCTCAACATTAATATTGAAGGATTAATTTTCTATTTAATTTTTCCCTTAAGATGGCCGAAGGGTTGTGGGTTCGAACCCCCACAACCTCTTATTATTTTTCATTAAGGTTTCATTACTCATTTTCGCCCAAACCAAGAGGTTGTGGGATCAAATCCCCACAGCCTCTTGTATTTTTAATATTAAATTCACTGAAATAGGGAGGTTGTGGGTTCGAACCCCCACAGCCCCCCTTATTTTTACTTTAATTTCGCTGAGGAGGCTGTGAGGTGGTGGGTTCGAACCCTCACAGCCTCTCTATCTTTATTTTAATTAATTGGGCGAGTGGCAGTGAGGTTGTGGGATCGAACCCCCATAGCCTCACTCCATTTCTTAATTAATTTCGTCTCTATCTTCAGCCTTGAGGTCGTGGGTTCGATTCCCACGCCTCGCGTTTTCTTTTTCATTATTATCTCTCCTTTCGCGCATACCTGGAGGTCGTGGGTTTGAATCCCACGCCTCCCATTTATTTGTTTAATTAATTTTCTCCTTCTTCTTCCCACAGATAGCGAGTTCGATTCCCCCAGCCCCATTTCCCTCTTTTTTTTCGCGAAAACAGTAGCTGGGATCGAATCCCTTAGCCCCCCTTTCCCTTTTTCCTTTGTCTCGCAACCAGTAGCTAAGGGGTTCGATTCCCCCTAGCTCCTTCACGTTTTTCCCTTGTTTTTCAGCCTTCTTAACATGTGAGGTCTTGGGTTCAATTCCCATTGACCTCACTTGTTTCATTTCCCTTTTAAAAACCCAGAATTGACATTATTATTTAGTGCACAAATCTGGAAATTTTTAGTCCTTCTTCAACTCATTCTTAGGTGCATTGTTTTATAAGTTTAGTTGGCTAAAAGATGGTTATTCAATCCACTATATTTCATCATAATGAACTTCACATTGCACACACATTACACACATAAATACACAAGAACACATGAATTTTTCGACCCCAAAACAGTGGCTAAAGCCACTGCCCACGAGCACACACACACACCAATTTTTCCGATCACATTTTAATTACCATTTTCGTAATTTCCCTCACATAAACATGTTCACATTTAATATAAACACATCTATCATGCCTAAATCTAACAGCACAACATACCCATCCTACGAATTCGTTTGGGAGCTAAGGACAAGGACATACAAAGGGGAACAACGTTAGTTTTCAAGAGCTTGAGAATAGTTCGAAGGAAAGTACTCTTGGAGAAAGAATTCAAGGAGAGAAACCCATACCTTTTGACGTTGTTCAAGCTTGAAGCTGCTGCCCGGAAACTCCTCCAAATCACGCCCAAACTCACCTAAAGTTCCACCACCAACTCGACGGAAATCTCTCTTGCCTTAACGTTTTTTTTTTATTAACTTGTTTTTCTTAAAACTTTTCGTGTGTTCTTCAAGTGTGAAGAATAATTGTTATTAACTGTTCTTTAGCTTTCTTGATGGTCAGAGCGTGAGAGAATGAGAGTTGAGAGATGTGAGAGAGAGTTGAGAAACGTGAGGGAGAGAGTTATTAGGATTAGGAGACTAAATTCAAGACTTAGTCAAAATAGGATTTAATTAACTTAATACAAAAATCTAATTTATTTTAATTAATATGTGAAAGGACCATTTTACCCTTAATGAATAGATTTTAATTGATGATTAAATCATCAATTCCTTGCTCCTAGTGGGGCTCGAACCCGAGTGGCACCCCATTTGCGAAATGGGTCACTCCGGGTCTCCCCAATTCAAATAGCTCTTTTAATTAAATTAATTAATTTATTTATTAATTCCTCAGGGTAATTACAATATTACCCTTGGCTTGGAAAAGACCATTTTACCCCTGGACCCTCAAAACTTAAAAATTTCTTCTTTTAAGTCCGGTAAAGACTCCTTCGATTGAATCTTTGTTTTCGAGAGCCTCACATGGTTGGTTCCAACCTTTCCAAGCTCAACTAACTCCCCAAGTTAGTTGACTTGGTCGTAGTAAGGGTTCTGAGATCTGGTTCTACGCGTATCAATCCGTGTGAACCTTGGTTTAATCGCAAGCATTCTTGACACCCTAAGTCTTTATCCTATTCATTTTTAGGGTTGTTACACTTTTCTATACTCTATAAGTATAGGTTTTGGAAGCAAGGTTGAAGTCTAGAAGGCAAGCTTGGGAAAGATTCTCTCAAGAAAAAGTATGTCCTCATATATCCGAGGGCATAATTCCTATCTTATTAATTTCTTTATGTTAAGAATTCTTATGTATTTCTTTTAATGTAAAGGGTCATGTCCCTATGGTATTATGTGTTGTCTTTAAGTTTGGCTTGTGACGATGATATTTTCTTAGTATTTATGAAAGATTTCCTTTTTATATTAAATGTCGTGAAAAGTTTTAAATTCCGCATTACTTTTCATGTCTTATATAATGAACGATAGTTAAAGGGATTGTACAAGACCCCAAAGGGTCAAGTACTCCCTGTCATGACCCAAGGGTTCTCCCTAACTTCTAGGGGGTACTTGCTGGTTGTGACAAGGAGGCTTATGAAAGAAGCTTCCATGTGTTGAAAGATAGGCTTACCTCTGCTCCGGTGTTGACTTTACCAGAGGGTACCAATGGTTTTGTGGTATATTGTGACGCTGCCCGAGTGGGATTGGGTTGTGTGCTTATGCAACATGGGAAGGTTGTAGCATATGCCTCTAGATAACTCAAGGTGCATGAGAAGAATTATCCAACTCATGATCTTGAATTAGCGGTCGTGTTTTTTTCTCTAAAGATATAAATACATTACTTGTATGGTGTTCATGTGGATGTGTATACCGACCACAAGAGTCTTCAATATGTGTTTACACGAAAGAAGTTGAATCTCCGACAAAGAAGATGGTTGGAATTGTTGAAAGATTATGATGTAAGTGTTCTTTACCACCCTGGCAAGGCTAATATGGTGGCGGATACTTTAAGTCGTATGACCATGGGTAGTGTATCTCATGTGGAGGAAGTCCAGAAAGATCTAGTGAAAGATGTTCATAGGTTGGCTAGATTGGGTGTTCGGTTTGAAGATTACCCAAATGGTGGTTTTGTGGTTCATAATAACTTCGAGTCATCCTTAGTGGTTGAGGTGAAGTCTAAACAACATATTTATCCTCTATTGCTAGAGTTGAAGAACTCGGTACTTAGTAAGTTGAATGAGTCATTCTTCTAAGGGGGGATGGTGTGCTAAGGTACCAAAATAGATTGTGTGTGTCGAATGTTGATAATTTGAGAAGAAGAGTTTTCGAAGAATCTCATGGTTCACAATATTCTATCCATCTGGGTTCCACCAAAATATATCGTGATCTTAGAGAGGTATATTTATGGGATGGCCTAAAAAGAGACATAACAGAGTTTGTAGCTAGGTGTTCGAATTGCCAACAAGTGAAGGCCTAGCATCTAAGGCCGAGTGGTTTGACCCAAATAATGGAAGTTTATACTTGGAAATGGGAGGAAATTAACATGGAGTTCGTTCTTGGGCTGCCTCAAACCCGGAGGTAAAATGACACAATTTGGGTGATTGTGGATAGATTGACAAAATCCACTCACTTTATCCCCGTTAAGTCCACTTATTCGGCGGAGGATTATGCAAGGATCTAACATAGATGAGATTGTAAGTCTTCATGGTATTCCTTTGTCCCTCTTATCGGATAGAGGTGCACAATTCACGTCTCATTTTTGGAGATCTTGTCAAAAAGGGTTAGGTACACGAGTGAAGCTTAGCACCGCTTTTCATCCCTAAACGGATGGTAAAGCGGAGCGTACTATTCAAACCCTAGAGGATATTCTAAGAGCTTGTGTGATAGACTTCAAAGGGAATAGGGACAATCACTTTCCCTTGATTGAGTTCTCCTATAATAATAGCTACCATTTAAGTATTGCCATGGCTCTATTTGAAGCACTCTATGGTGGAGATGTAGGTCTCCTATTGGGTGGTTTGTGGTTGGTGAGTCTTCAATCCTTTGTCCCAAAATAGTCTATGATGTTTTGGAGAAAGTTCGAGTGATAAGGTATAGGTTAAAAACAGCCTATAGTCGGCAAAAGTCATGTTCCGACAATAAGAGAAGAGACCTTGAATTTGTATTTCGTGATAAGGTATTTGAAGATTTCACTTATGAAAGGGGTGATGAGATTCGGCAAAAAGGGGAACTTATGTCCCCGGTATGTGGGTCCCTATGAGGTTTTGTAAAAGGTCAGAAAGGTTGCATATGAGTTGAGGTTACCTAGTGAACTAGCTTTTGTTCATCCGGTATTCCATGTCTCCATGCTTAAGAAGTGCATTGATGATCCCTTGTCAATTCTTCCTATTGAAGGGCTTGGTGTGGATGTGGACCTTTCTTATGAAGAGGTCCCGGTAGAAATTCTAGATCGCCAATTTAAGAAGTTGAGGAACAAAGAGGTGACCTTCATAAAAGTTCTATGGAGAAACCACCTAGTTGAGGGGGCAACATGGGAGGCCGAGGCTGACATAAAGTCCCGTTATCATCATATTATTCCTAATTGAGGTTAGTTGTTCCTATGAATAATGAGAATTATGAGTAAATTTGAATTTTACTTGTTTTGCAAACATATGCATATTTACGGTAAAAGGTCTACACTAAAAATGAGTTTTCATGTGAAAAATGTCTTGTTCATTGATTTGCACTCATTGTGTATTTGGTATATTGTTGCCTTCATGGAACAGTAATGAGCATGTTGATGTGTTTTGAGAGAAGTTTTGGCATAAGTGACTCTGGATGTTGTGTTGAGCTCGTGTTGTTATTGAGAAGGTAGTCCCTCATGTTGTGCTACTGAGCTCTTATATGTGGTAATTGGTGTTTTGAGTTTCTATGTGTAAATGTCATGATTATATGTTGTATGGAGTTTTGAAACACTCCTTTGAGTTGTAAATCCTTTTAATTATATATGTTGTTGGTTGGGCTGCTAGTATTGAGTCTATCCTTTCCCTATAAAAGATTTTAGTGTCATTTGGGGATGAATGTTCCTAAGGAGAGAATAATGTAACACTTCCAAAGTCCATTACCTAATCTAGATCCTCAAATGATGAACTAAGACTTGAAATATTTTTGTAGGCCTAAAATAATGTGTTTAAACTAATGAGAAAGTGTTGGAGACAAAACGTGAAGGAACGTCCATGACGTCCGGAGACTAGTGAAATAGAGGTTAGTGTTCCTTGGCATGTTTCATGGGGTTTTAAGAGTCATAATTTAATGAAAGATTGTAGAAATGTGTTAAATAAGTATTAGAGTATGTTTAGGGTCAAAACGTTTGGGTATGACTCCCCAAAGACCACTCTAGAGTTCCTTGGAGAGGACCCTTCCAAATTGACCCAAATGACGGGCCGTCGTTTGATCGACGAGTCGTCGATGGCTCCGTAGGTAAAGAATTTTCCATTTCCCAAATAGCCCAAAAATCCCAGTTTCTAAACTCATCGACGCCTTGCCAGTACGGTGGCGTCGATTGACCTACGGTCCGTAGGTCGGGGAGTCGTTGATGTGGTCTGTCTTGCACTATCAAGTTTTTAAGTTAGGGAATAAATTAGTTAATTATTTAGGGGTTTAATGAGGGGTTAAGGGGTGGTTAATTAAGTTATTAGAGGTACTATAAAAATCCTAACCCTCATCAAACTAACCTAACAATCTTCAATTTCCAAACTCAAATTCATCCTCCTTCTCTATACTTTCTCTCTCTTTCCCCAAAGAACACCATTAAGGACAAGATTAAAGGTCATTAGGGCTGAAAAAATTCAACTTTCTAACCATCAATCTTCAAGTATTGTTGAAGTATGGAAACTTTTCACTCTTGGGACTCCTTTCCCAAGAGGCTCTTTCAAATTGATTTCAAAGGATGTCAAAAACATGGGTTTCTTTCAAATTTCGTGATTTGTATTTCAATTGGTTTTGATGTTGATTTCCTTTGATTATTATTGATATAATATTATTGTTTATAGGTTAATTTTTGTAGTAATTGATCCTTGTCTTATTTTATGATGAAATCTATGAATTTGACCCGTTACCCTAACCCTAGTTATGAATTGGATATGAAGATGATTAGGGTGGTTAGATTTGGTTATGTTATTGTTCAATTCACTATATTATAATGATTATGAGTGATTTATTGGGTAATTGTGATGAATTAAGGGTGAGATTCTTGATGAAGGCTATGGAGGCTACTTGGTAAGACATTGTGATCTTGAAACTATTTACTTCAATTGTGATAGTTTTTACTTGATGAAGATTTTCAACTGAAGTATTACATGTGATTAGATTAAGTAGGTTATGGTATGATGAATGTAATTGAAATGTCTTGACAATATGAATTGTGATATTATGACTAAGGTATGATGATATAAGGTTAATGTGAATCATTTATGTGCCTTACTATGACATTATGATGATAATGTGCTAATCTCACATATGAGGGTTGCATTGAAAGGATTTTCTCTTGCAATACCTAATGAGCTAATGATATGATATACAAGGGGTTTGTATCCTTTGGCTTATATTAAGCTATGACTTAAAGACATTTCAAAAAGGGACTTTAGCTTAGAACCGAGTGAACTAATTATGAGAGGTGTCCTTTCCCAATGTGGAAGGTAGCTTCACAATGGTTCTCATTTGGGAAGGTTGGTTCACAATTGTGCATAAAGAGGGTCTCAAGCATATCTCCTAGTTCTTGAACTATGTTGCCACCATAGGAGTACTAGCTAGTAGATCCACCTAGAATGTTATGTTCATGTTTTGGTACTACCTAGGCAAGTATACCACCTTCTTTTGGTGTAGGGTTTCATGACACCGGATTCCATGTTTAGCTCAAATGGCCTATATTGGTTAAGTCAATTATTCCTGACAGTAAAACGAAGTAATAATGTGAACACTAACTAGAGTGACCTAAGGGGTTCTACTTAGTGTAGGTAGGGGTATGGGACTCTACCTATACATTGCATTACTTTTCCTTGTGGGAAGTCCTAGGAGGTTATTCTTATGTATTTATGATATGAATGAAATGTATATGATGACTTTATATTTTGATGGTCCTATATGATGTTAGTTTCATTAATATACATGCTATAGGTCTAAATTGATAGATATGATCAAGAACATGCATGATATGAAGGTATATGAAATGTTGACATTGATTATGGTCCTTTACTTGGTTTACTTGATTATGTGAGGTTATGGGACTTCAAATAATCATTGCACTTGTAGACTTGGGAAGTGGGTGTGAGTAAGGGTCTTCTATGTTGAAGATGATTATGAACTATTGTACATGGATTGTTATTATAATGCTATGTTGAAGTTATTCATGCCTATATGATCTTAATCGATGTTATTCGTGTTGTTATGACTTATGTTGACATTATCCATGATTGAGTTGACATTATTGATGATGGTTGTCTTGTGTTACATATGGACTTGTCTTAATAAATATGTGATCATTGGCTTATATGTGTTCTTGATTGTGCGTAAAGACTTTTCAAAGTAACTTAGCATGGTTTTGAACAAATGTCCTTTTAAGAATTATTTCAATGTTTTATGTGCATATATGTTTCCATACTTAGTACATGTGGTTGTACTAACCTATATTCTTTCCCTTTTGCCAAAAAATGTAGGTTCAGGCCATTGAAGTATTTGAGGCTACTTGAAGAAGACTTGGACATCTTTCTCCAAGTGTTGGTAGGTCCTCAAGATCCAAGGATGTTACCTTTCCCATTCTAGCTATGTTGTCTCTATTTTCATTACTATTGTTTTAAGATGTTGCACTACAACACAAATGGGATACAGCGGCAAATAAAAATGGCATTAGCGGCCATAAGTATGGACGATATAGCCTTTACCAGCCAATGACCTTTGGCCACTTTATCAGGGGTCGGCAAACGCTTTTGCGGCCATTTGAACAAAATCTGGTAAAGATAAGATCTTTTGCCGCTAAAACTAATTTCATTTAGTGGTAATTTGTTGGGGCAATTAATAAGGCTGCTAAATCCATTTTTTAAATCGGTTAGTTATTCTCATGTAGCTTCCATTTTTATAGCCAGTAAAACCAACTAAATTGCTTCTAAAACACATTTGTTCTAGCAGTAATTGCTTGCGGTTATTTAGATTTCTGCTAAATAAAAAAAAAGTTAGTTATATTTGTGTAGTGGCCATTTTTGTAGGCGATAAATCCCACTAAATTCCTGCTAAAATGCATTAGTTCTACTGGAAATTAAAATAGTTGTTAAATCAAATTTAAAACGACAATTATGTTCATGTAACGTACTTGATAAAATTGTTACTGAAAGCTTATATCTTTAACGACAATAGTTTGGTGGAAATTAAAAGGCTAGAATATCTTTTTGTAAACATCCTAATTTTCCCCATGTAGCATACAATATTTTTTGCTAGAAAAATAACTTAGTTTGACGCTAAAAGTCAAAAACTTTAACAACCAATTGGTTAGCAGGAATAAATAATGACTACATCCAGCATAAATTATCTATTTCACACTACTACTGATAAGTTTATAACTCATAAATCCAACAAAATTCTAATCAAAAGAAAGCCTATTAGATGCGATGATTTTTGTCAAATTCTAAAAAATATATAATATAATTCATAGAACATAATATATCTCATTAAATCTAAAAAAATGAAGTATTAATCTATACTAAAGTATCATAACTTTAAATCTGAACTTATATTAATGAAATATCAAGTATAATTATATAATCAATCCAATAAAATAGTGTCTTCGGAGAATTTCCACAATGGTTTGCCATATTGAACTATTTCAAAGACACAACTTTTGAACGTACCGCATAACCTGAAATAATAAAAGAAATGTGTCAGAAGATGAAATTCAATTGATGAAAACATTACGAGATACACCAAGTTTTCATACTTGAATGAAATATATACTAGACAAAATGTTACATAAAAAAGCTATGTGGAAATACCAATGACCCTAGCTTCTCCCCTTATTAATATAGATACATTTAGCAGTAATAAAGTTCCAGTTCAAATCCATATAAAATAAGAAAGAGTGAATTATATGATCTCATCGAAAACAACTCAAAGATCCAACTAACAATACTACAGGGGCTGGTAACTATGCTGATTGACTTTAGGATAAAATTCAAGGGCAAGCAGTACATCAACATCATTGTCTTAATTTGAAAATGCAAAATCCATTGTATGTAGAAGACAGTTCAGTATGAAGATATTCACAACCTAGACAACAAACAATTGAAAATCAGACGCACATTTATAGCATGAGCAACAAACAATCAAAGAATGGAAACTTATTAACAGTCTGAGTAGCAAACTATGAAAAATAATTGCGAGGACAAAAACTATGAGAGTAATTCCACCTGAAGCATTTCGCCCCATATCAATAATCAAAAAGAGTTAACAACTTACCAAACTGGAAAGATACAAAATAAAATAGAGTAATGCACGCCTGTTGAATGTACAATACATATACATACACACACATACATAAATTTATGTCTCAAAACCCCTGTCCAATAAGGGATGACAACCGGTCAAATTTACATCAGTATTGAACACTTACAACCAATTTAAGGTTTCTTACAGCTGGATAACCCCACAATAGACCAAGTGTCATTTGCATCTAATTCCTTAAACTCCTTACTCATAGTGTGACACTCAGGAAAAGAAGCATCTTGAGTGTAGGTTTAGGGTTCAAAAACATGATGCGGACTATGGTTTTAAGACTGGATGATTCAAAATGAGAGCAATCAACAAACTGAAAAGTATTAAAAAAGATACTACTGAAGGTAAAATGTTGATGAGAGGTCTTAGTAAATATTCTAGGTGAAAGAATAGATTGTACAAGGTTAGACTAGGAAACAGTTTCAAGGAGCCAACGTTAGAGACTTATACTTTGTATCCATTCAGAAGTGAAACAAGACCATGAATAGGTGATGTGTTAGCATAGAATAGTAAAGAAAGGTTCGATCGAGGTCGTGATCTGATACTACAGAATCTATATTCCAAATGTTATAACTAATCTTAGTAAACCAAAAAGTTTTGAACAAAACATTATCTCTCAAGATTTTACCTATAAAGTTAGCAGATGCTATGAGGATTAGTGAGTGGTGAAAGATAACAGTGCTGCAACTTTGACAGAATGTTGAAGGACTGATATTTAGTCAGACTAGAAACATTGACTTGCAGGTTAGAAACACGAGATAAACCAGAACCTCAGATTGTGCACTTGTATGACGAGAACCAGAATTTTCAAATTCAGAATGTGTTGTTGTCTTCCTTAGACTAGTATTCTTAGGTTCACTATTATTCTCTGTGAATTTCAAATGAGAAGGATAATAATGTAGCTTGTAATCTTTCTCAATGGTGTGATTTTTTTCACAATACAAAACAAACAAGGTTGTGATGGATCAAAGGATACTTTGGAAAGGAACTGTGTTTTGGAGACTCAGTGAAAGAGTAGAATCGGATCCAAAATGAGAAGTAGAGTAGACTTGTCTTTGTTTCTATTCAACAAACAAGGAAGTGGTTTCATCATAAGAAGTTAAGAACATTTCTTCTCACTTGTAGATGAGTCTCATCAAGTCCCATTGTTCCTATCAGGTAAGAATAACGATTGGACAGCGAAGGAGCTCGAGGAAACTTCTAAATCAGAGGATATACTGATGTTATGTAAGTCCCTCATCCTTGAGCATGCTACTTTAAACTTTACAGGAGAACAAAAATAAGCTAGTAATTTGATCCAGATATTTCAAGTTCAGCAATTTTTCATAAAGCAAACCTTTTCAACTGTTTTGTTAATGGTAGTTATCTTTTTATTTAAAGAGTTGTTATTGAAAAACAGAACATGAAAAATGTTTTTCGTTGAAAAACACTTGTGTTTTCAAGAAGTAAATATATCAATTGGATGATTAGAAGACTAGTTCGAGTAATCAGACAGCTAATATTGAGTTATACCAACAAAATTTATAGATGATTCAGAATGGGAGCAATCAATAGACTGAAAAGCATTAAAAAGATATTGCTGGAGGTAAAAAGTTGATGAGAGGTCTTCATAGATATTTTACGTTGTCGTGATCTGATGTTCCAGAATCTATAATCGAATTGGTATCACTAATCTTCGTAAGCAAATGAGTTTTGAACAGAACATTGTCAGTTATGATTTTACCTATAAAGTTAGCAGATGATATGAGGAATAGTGAGGTGAAAGATGAGAGTGCTGTAAGTGGGACAGTATGTGGAAGTATTGAGCTTTAGTCAGACTGTAAACATTGACTGACAAGTAAAAAACACGAGATAAACAATAAGTTGCAAATTCAACATGTGTTGTTGTCTTTCTTATACCAGTATTCTTAGGGTCACTAGTATTCTTTATGAACTTCAAATGAGGAGGATAATAATGTAGCATGTAACATTTCTCAATGGTGTGATTGGTTTTGTAATACAAAACAAAATAATTTATGATGATTCAAAGGAGACACGGGACAGGAACTCTGGTTTGGAGGCTCTAGCAGTGAAAGAAGCATAATTGGATCCAAAACGAGGAGTAGATGAGACTTCTCTTTGTTTCTATTCAAACAACACAACAATGGTTTAATCATAAGAAGCTAAGAACAATCATTCTCACTTGTAGATACGTTTCATTGAATCCCATTGTTTCTATCAAGTAAGACTAACGATTGAACATCGAAAGAACTAAAGAATGCATTGTAAAAAGAGAACATAAAGGTCATATGTCGTGATCTGATGCTCCAGAATCTATAATCCAAATGGTATCAATAATCTTTGTAAGCAAATGAGTTTTGAACAGAACATTGTCAATTATGATTTTACCGATAAAGTTAGCAGATGATATGAGGATTAGTGAGGTGAAAGATGAGAGTGCTGCAAGTGGTACAGTAGGTGGAAGTATTGATCTCTAGTCAGACTGAAAACATTGACTGACAAGTAAAAAACACGAGATAAACCATAAGTTTCAAATTCAACATGTGTTGTTGTCTTCCTTATACCAATATTCTTAGGGTCACTAGTGTTCTTTATGAACTACAAATGAGGAGGATAATAGTGTAGCATGTAACATTTCTCAATGGTGTGATTGGTTTTGTAGTACAAAACACATTAATTTGTGATGGATCAAAGGAGACACGGGACATCAACTCTGGTTTGGAGATTCTAGGAGTGAAAAAAGCATAATTGGATCCAAAACGAGGAGTAGATGAGACTTCTCTTTGTTTCTATTCAAACAACACAACAATGGTTTAATCATAAGAAGTTAAGAACAATCATTCTCACTTGTAGATACGTCTCATTGAATCCCATTATTTCTATCAAGTAAGACTAACGATTGGACATCGAAGGAACTAGATTTAGTTGCTGAAGCAGAGGATACTGTGATGTTATGTAAGTGCCTCATCCTTCTCACTTGTAGATAAGTTTCATTGAGTCCCATTGTTTCTATCAGGTAAGACTAAATAATGGACATCGAAGGAACTAGAGCTAGCTATAGAAGCAGAGGATACAATGATGTTATGTAAGTCCCTCATCCTTGTGCATGCTACTTTATACTTTTACAGGAGAACAAAAATGAGCTGGTAATTTGATCCAGATCTTTCAAGTTCAGAAAGGAAACCTTTTCAACAGTTCTGTTAATGATAGTTATATTTTTATTGAAAGTGTTCTTATCGAAAAATAGAACGTAAAAAAGTTGGTTCATTGAAGAAGGCTTTTGTTTTATAGAAGTTAATATATTCATTGGATGATTAGAGGACTAGTTCGAGTAATCAAATACCAACTGAAGATATATATAAAACTAACTACATTGTAGGGGCTAGCAATAATATAGATGAATCCAGGATGAAATTCAAGGGCATGCAAATCATTGACAAGAGTTATATTAATTGGAAAATGCAAAATCAATAACCTGTTGATGATAAAAAATCCCACCAACACAAACAGGCAGCAGGATGATTCCAACAGAAAGTTGATACATCTAAGGAGAAAATCAGTGTACAATGTAGCTTCAGTAATATGACCACTAATATACAACTATAACAACCAAACCTAAAACTAACTACAATTCAAAGCCTGCAATAATATAAACAAACCCTATAGATGCAATTATACCAACAAAACCAATAAAAACAGGCAGCAAGCCAGAGAATGATAGAAACAACTTTCTCTATGTTGTGTGGTAACTTTGGTATATGTCATTTTGGGATTAATTTCTTCTCTGCTTATGTCTTTGCTCGTCATAGCTTCTCTCGTGTGAATACTGCTTCAAGTTATACAAATTATGATTGTCTTATCAGGTAAGACTAACAATTGAACAATGAACGAACTAGAGCACAGAATTGAAATAGAGGATACAATGTAAGTCCCTCATCCTTTTGCATTCTACTTAATACTTGACAGGAGAACAAAAAATGAGCTGGTAATTTGATCCTGATCTTTCAAGTTAAGAAATTTTTAAGAAACCAAACCTTTTCAACTTTTTCGTTAATGGTAGTTATCTTTTATTTACAGTATTCATATTAAAAAATAGAACATCAAAAAGTTGTTCGTTGAAGAAGCCTCCTGCTCTCAAGAAGTACATATATTCATTGGATGATCAGAGGACTAGTTTGAGTAATCATACAATTAATATTCAGCTAGACCAACAGATGCTATTGATAAAACTAACTACATTTCAGGGGCTAGATACAATGTAGATAAATCTAGTATAAAATTCAAGGGTTGGCAAAGCATCGACAAAAGCTATCTCAATTGGAAAATGCAAAATCGATGATATGTAGATAATAAAAAACATAGAGAACAGGGGATGAGGTGTATGTTGATGAGTTCAAGTAATCGGATCATTAACAGTCAGCTATAAAAACAGAAACTATACATAAAACTAACTACACATCATGGATGAGCAATAATCGAAATGAATCATTGATTAAACAAAGAATAATATTAAAAACATTTAGCTATTGTAAATAAACTTTTATGAAAGTTAGGTTTGAAGAAGGATAGGCTATTGATTCAATATATTCATGCTTAAAACATCAAAGATAATAATATATGGAATATCATCCGAAGACAAGGTTATACGCTGAGGTTAGCAATATACTTAAGGATTACGTAGACGACTCAAATGGGGTGCACAAACTTACTAGATTATGTGTTATGTAGCACAAACCTAAGACAGTTGAGAACCTTTTATTCAAGTGTCAATTTGATAGTATCCTTTGGTATGGACTTTCTAAGATGCCTAAGAATTCCCAAATGTGTATGGGCTGGTCTAATATTGATAGTTGGGCGTTACAAAATTCTAAAAGAAGTCCTAGTTAAGCTTATATCTCAATTATAGTACTAACATATTGTGTCTACAATTTATTGTTAGAAAGAAACCATCAAGTTAAATCTTGTATGGTGAAGACTATTCAAAGAAGAGTTGCTCAAAATATTCATGTTCGAGAAGAAATTGCAGAACCTACATGCAGTTTGTAGTAGCTCCTACTTTTGGATTGAAGCATTTAATAGTATTCATAGCTTCTGATTGTATTACACTTTATCATTTGGTCTCAACTTCACTGATGCCAAAGGGTATACCAAATGTGTCATGACCGGAGTCTAGACCCCAGACGAGACCGGCATCGTTGACCTCTCAGAGGTCGCAGACAAGCCTACATACGTCATCGTTACTTCATCTAGGTTAATTTTAGCGAAAAATTTGAACTTTTTGTTACTTAACATTCATATAAGACATTCTACTTAAACTCATAAACGTTCACAATCAACCATCTAATATTAAGATCATCAAATGAAAGAAATAGTTCCATACTGCATTAAATGTATACTTGCCAAAATGGCACCAATACAATGTCTGAAATAAGATGAGAAATAAACGCTAGTGGAACATACTCCACTAACTTAAACCTATATTTAAGCTAGAATATAATGGTCAAGCGTCCTAGAAAGCATGAGGGCCTACCAAATCCGGATGAATGATCCACGTCTGGATAGCTGCAACGTCGTACTGTAAGCTCTAACGTCCACCTGTGCCTGCACCTAAAAGTAGATATTGTATGAGATTAGTACACACTTGTACTAAGTATGGGTATATGCAAGCACACACCAAGGACATGCATGAGTAAGAATAGCTCTTTCCTAACAACATGATTTATGGAAAGTCAAGTCAGTGGACTTGCCAAATTTTGATTAGGAAAGTCAGTGGACTTGCCAAATTTTGATTAGGAAAGTCAGTGGACTTGCCAAATTTGGATTAGGAAAGTCAGTGGACTTGCCAAATTTGGATTAGGAAAGTCATGCCATGAGAGTAACATGCATCATCATACTTATCATTTTGCAAGCAGCACATAACGTATTGCACATATCATATCACGTAGTTCAAATCATTCTTTCATATGACATGAGACCTTGGAGTCATGGACTTGACATTAGGACTTCCCAAAATGAGGGCTCAACATATGGGACCTCAACTAGGGAGCCTTCTTTAGCAAACACAGAGTCTGCTTCATTCATTCATACGTACTTCATTTTCATTCATTCATATACTAGTGCAATCACTAGTCATACCTAGGATGTAGTTTAAGACTCTTATCGGATTTACTGTGCAATGACCAAGAATAACCTAGTGCCATTACTTAAGTCTAGCTCACCTCTTGATTATCCTATCATAACACCTTTGGTATCGTTCATTTCATTATGTGAATCGTTTGAGGCTGGCCTCATTCTTTCTTTGGGAGCTTTAACCTTAACCGACATAGATCATGTGATCATCATGAAATCCAGTGTGTAATCCCCACACCGAAAAGAGGTGGAATCACCGGCTAAAGTGAACCAAAACATGCTAGCGTATATAGGGAGTCGAACCCTGCTAGATCCCTATATTGGTAGTATAAGTTCAAAGACTAGGAGATATAAGGAGACCCATACCCGGCATGCCGGACAGTCTCATCTCATGAGAGTTACGTGAACCTCTGCCCTTCCCGAAGGAAGGCATCACCGCTCATAGCTAGCCTATCGGTGCTCAGTATAAAGTTCCATTATATTCAACTCATACATCATGGAAGATGGCTTCTAGCATGAGGACATCATAGGTCATTAGATTATTTCTCATCTCATCATTAGTATTAAGTATGCATTAACTTCAATACTTTCATTAGAGTGTTCATAGAGACTGGTCTCTTCATTAGTTTTACACTCTCATAGGTGAGTACGGTTTTTGGTAACACATATTAGGATCATTTGAGATTGATCTCATCTTTCATATTAGCCTCTTATCATGTTGTCACCACATTCATTAACTTTAGCATATTAGCTCTTCATAATTACTCACCCCATTACGTGAATGTTCATTTCATCATATGCCAATGTACTTGGCCTTTTAGTGTATTTGACACTCTAACTTAACCCTCTTGGGATCACATCATTTCATCATATACATCTTAGGTTCACTTACTTTTAAACGTACGCTGGACTTATGAACCCATACGTACAAGCCATAATGCTTTATTCATAGTTTGTCTAAGTGACTTATACTTAGCCAAGATTATATTGTACAAGAATTGTGCATCTTGTAAATATGCCAAGGTCTCGATTTCGATTCCTATAGGCAGCATTCATTAAATATTTATTCACGTAAGACTTATGTATCAATACGGAATTGGGAAAGGGAACCCAATTTTGAATCCCTTTAGCAACACTTAGTCTCATATTAAATTTTTGGTTTATATTTTCGGCTTGGGGATCCGAGGTTGATCCCCAACGCCTACACTTCTTTTTTTCTTTCTTTTCTTTCCTCTCTTTTTCGTTTGAGACCAAGAGGATGTGGGATCGATCCCCCACAACCTCATTTTATTTTTCTTTAGTTTTTCTCCTAATTTTCTCACCTATCCGAGAGGTTGTGCGTTCGATCCCCACACTCCCCATTTTATTTATTTTCCTTTTTCTTTTGTTTCTTCACCCAACCTTACCCCATTTCGAATCCCCCTTACCTCACATTTAATATCAAATTTTTCAGCAGCCTGCATATGGTGAGGTCTTGGGTTCAATCCCTGATGACCTCACATATTTTAAAACGATTTTTGAAACTCCAATTCTTCAAGTTGCATAGCCGAAACCAAATTTCCAGAAATCTGGAAATTTGATCACGTTTTCCAGTCCCTTTTCTCAACATTTTATACGTTAGATTTTTGGACAATTCGTTGAACATTTCGTACATTCTTAGGTGCATTTTCGTGGTTACATTTAGCCAAGAGTTTTCACTCGATTCAGCAACATCACACCTCATATGAAGATCACTATTTTTACAAATATTTGCACATAAAATACAAGGATCTAGCATGCCTTTTTATTCACACTTGAATCTGTGACCAAGAGTCACGGCATACACAATGCACACATATACTTATCACATAGTTTCGGAAAGACATAATTATCAGTCACATAAATCCGAACATACATACATGAACATAATCATCACGAAAACACGTTACATCCCTAATTTCTACCAGCAAACATACTTAACCTACAACAATCGATGGGAGCTAGTGACAGAGACATGCAACGGGGAAACATTCCTAGTTTTCAGATTATAATAGACTGAATCTTAGGGGTCTCTTGGGAAATGGATCAAGAGGAAGAAACCCATACCTTTTCTGTCTTTCAACACCTTCAAAACCTGGTCCAATGTACAGCAACCTCCCACGACACCAATGCCTCACCACCGAAACTTCAAGCATAACCCGTCGAGAATAATGTTTTTGCTTTTCGTTTTTAGTTTAGTTTTTCTTTTGAGTTTTAGCGTACAAGTTCTTCAAGAGTGATGAACTTTTGATTTTTTTTTGTCTTTTACTGATGATGAAACGTGATAATGAGAGTGGAGAGACGTGAGAATGAGAGTGGAGAGATGTGAGAGTAAGCTTAGGAGTAGGAGTTTTAGGTAAGGACTTAGTCAAACTAGGACTCTTTGTTATTTTAAATAAAAATCTAATTTTCTAAGGCTTAAGTGAAAAGACTAAAATGGCCTTACTTAAATCAGATAATCAAATACCAATTAATTCAACTTAAATATTGATTCCACCAAGGATCGAACCCGGGTAAAGCTTATGTCGCGAAAACGGGTCAATTCGGGTCAACCCTACCCGAACTGTCCACTTTTTACATTAATTAATTAATTAATTAAATACTTAGGGTAATGACAATACTACCCTTATCCTGGAAAAGACCATTTTACCCCTAGACCCTCCAAACCTAAGATTACCCCTTTCAAGTCCGGTTAAAAGTCATTCGGGTGAATCTTAATATTCGGGTGCCCTACATGGCTGGACCCAACATTGCCTAGCTCAACTAACTCACCAAGTTCGTTGTCTTGGCTGGTGCATAGGTTCTGAGGTCTGGTTCCACGCGCACCAAGCCGTGTGAACCTGGTCTAATCTAGGCATTCTAGGTACGTTTAGGCATTACTTAGCATAGTCATTTTTGGGTAGTTACATTACCCCCCCACCCCCTTAGGAACATTCATCCCCGAATGACACTTCTAATTATCTAACACAATGCAAGTCATATCATAACATGAGTACTATACATATTCAAGCAACAACTACCAAGAATAGAGGATATAAGGAAACTTAGACTTAAGAGTAGGAAGTCTAACCTCAAGAGCTGAAAAGATGAGGATAGCGGGATCTCATATCGACCTCGGCATCCCACGTAGCACCCTCAACAAGATGGTTCCTCCACAATACCTTTACTGTGGTAACCTTCTTGTTTTTTAGCTGCTTCACCTGTCGATCTAAAATCTCAACAGGAACCTCCTCATGGGACAAGTCTTCATCAACCCCCAAACCTTCAACAGGCAGAATCGATGGTGGATCACCAAGGCACTTCTTTAACATAGAGACATGAAAGATTGGATGAACAGAAGCTAGCTCCGCAAGCAACACCAACTCATAGGGCACCTCACCCACACGTTGTAGAATCTCGTATGGCCTAACGTACCTCGGACTCAACTTCCCTTTCCTGCCAAACCTCATCACCCCCTTCATGGGTGATATCTTTAAGTAGACCTGGTCACCAACATCAAACTCTAAGGGCCTCTTTCTGTTATCTGCATAAGACTTCTGCCGACTGTAAGCAATAGCCAACCTGTCCCTTAATAACCCTGACCTTCTTTAAGGCCTCATGAATGATCTCTAGACCCAAAATGGATGACTCTCCAACCTTGAACCACCCAACCGGAGACCTACACCTCCTACTATACAGTGCCTCAAACGGTACCATCCCAATGCTGGAGTGATAATTGTTATTATACGAGAATTCTATCAATGGCAGATGGTCGTCCCAACTACCCCTAAAGTCAATCACACACACTCTCAACATGTCCTCCAATGTCTAAATGGTGCGCTCTGCCTGCCCATTTGTCTGAGGATGGAAGGCAGTATTGAGATTTACCTGCGTGCCTAAGATCATCTGGAAGGATCTCCAGAAATGCGAAGTGAACTGAGTTCCTCTATCCGAAATGATAGACAAAGGAGTCCTATGCCACCTCACAATCTCATCAATGTAGAGTCTCGCATAATAATTAGCCCTGTAAGTAGACTTCACAGAGATAAAGTGGACAGACTTAGTCATCCTGTCCACAATAACCCATATGGAGTCATGCTGTCTCCTAGTCCTCGGAAGACCAACCACGAAGTCCATGTTAATGGCCTCCCACTTCAAAGTTGGAACCTCAATCATCTGAGTGAGACCACTAGGCTTAAGGTGCTCTGCCTTAACCTGCTGATAATTAGGACACCTGGCCACATACTCTGCAATGTCCTTCTTCATGTCATCCCACCAATAGATCTGCTTGAGGTCATGATACATCTTGGTGGAACCTGGATGTATCGAATATCTGGAACCATGGGCCTTTGCAACAATCTTGGTTCGCAAATCATCCACGTTTGGTAAACACATCGTGTCCTGGTACCTAAGTATGCCGTCACCTCCCAAAGTAAAGGACGCATTCATCTTTATCAGCAGTGAGTCCTTTAACTCCATCAACACAGGATCAAGATGCTGACCCTTCTTGACTTCAACTACCAAGGATGATTCAGAACTAGGATGAACTGAAACACCCCCACTAGTAGAGTCTATCAAATGCACACCAGTATGACTAGTCTGTGTACATCCTTCACTAACTCCTTTTTCCCATCATCAATGTGGGCTATACTCCCTGTGCTCAACCTGCTCAAAGCATCAGCTACAACATTTGCCTTCCCTGGATGGTAGTGGAGACTCATGTCATAGTCCTTCAACATCTCCAACCATCTCCGCTGACATAGATTCAACTCCCTCTGTGTGAACACATACTAGAGACTCTTGTAGTCTGTGAATACATCCACATGCACCCCGTATAAGTAATGCCTCTACATCTTCAATGCAAATACCATAGCTGCCAACTCCAGGTCATGAGTGGTATAATTGTTCTCATGAACCTTGAGTTGTCTGGACGCATAGGCTATCACCTTACCACCCTGCATAAGAACACAACCCAAACCAACCCTAGATGTGTCATAATAAATAGTGTAACTCTCACCACATTTAGGCAACGTAAGCACTAGGGCTGAAGTGAGTCTATCCTTGAGCTCTTGAAAACTCTTCTCACAAGTCTCCGCCTATTCAAACTTGGCTTTCTTCTTAGTCAAAGCTTTCAGTGGGGCAGCAATGGAAGAAAAACCCTCCACGAACCTGCGGTAGTAACCAGCCAATCCTAGAAAGCTGTGGATATCGGTGGGAGTAAGAGGTCTTGGCCAGTTCTTAACAGCCTCAGTCTTCCTGGGGTCCACCTCCACACCCTGATCTGACACAACATGACCTAGGAAGGTCACTAATCTAAGCCAGAATTCACACTTGCTGAATTTGGCATACAGCTGATGTTGTCTAAGTACCTGCAAGGTTAGTCTCAAATGTTATTCATGATCTTCCTTGGTCTTAGAGTAGATGAGGATGTCATCAATGAATACTATGACGAAAGAATCAAGGTATACACGGAAGACTCGGTTCATGAGGTCCATAAATGCAGCTGGTGCATTAGTGAGACTAAATGACATGACTAGGAACTCATAATGACCATAACGGGTACGAAAGGCTGTCTTTGGGATATCTTCATCCCTAACCCTAAGCTGATGATACCCGGAACAAAGATCAATCTTCTAGAAGAAACTAGACCTTGGAGCTGGTCGAATAAGTCATCTATTCTGAGAAGTGGATACTTGTTCTTTACAGTGACTTTGTTGAGCTGCCGATAATTGATACACATCCTAAGGGTTCCATCCTTCTTTTTCACAAACAGCACTGGAGCGCCCCAAGGGGATATGCTCGGCTGGATGAAGCCCTTATCACTGAGATCTTTTATCTGCAGCTTCAACTCTTTGAGTTCAGCTGGAGCCATTCATTAGGAAGGAATTGAAATCGTTTTGGTATCGGGATCTAGGTTGATACCAAAATCAATATCTCGAGGGGGAGGGACTCCAGACACATCATCGGGGAAAACATATTGGAACTCATTCACTACTAGCACAGAGTCTATGGAAGGAATGTCATGATCCAGATCATTGACACTCCCAAGGTGGCATAACAATCCCTTGGACATCATTTTATTAGCTTTTATGTTCGAAATCAAGGGACTTGAACGACTCGAATTGTACCCCTCCCAGACCAGCTCTACTTCATTAGGGAAACGGAATCTCACAACCCTACTACGGCAATATATTAAGGCATAACATTTATGGATCCAGTCCATACCAAGTATAATATCGAAGTCATTCATGGGTAACTCAACAAGGTATGCACACATAGTCTTACCACATAATACTATTGAGCAGTCTTTATGAACCCTATAAGCTCTCACATTTTCTCCTAAGGGAGTACTAACTACGATAGGATCATGGAAAACCTCAGGTAGTTTTTCAAAAGTAAGAGCAAGCAAGGGAGTCACAAAACAAAGCGTAGACCCTGGATCAAGTAAAGCATAAACAGAGGTTGAGAAGACTTGCAACATACCTGTGACCACATCAGCAGACTTCTCTTGCTCCTCCCCGCCATTCAAGGCGTAGAATTTGATCCTCTTAGGAGGCTCGGCTACAGTAGCATTCTGGGGATTAGGCCTAGGCTGAGCATTACCTCTAGCCTGACCCCTATTCTGTGGACAGTCCCTGACCATGTGTCTGCTCTTTCCGCAATCAAAGCAGGCATTTGTGCCTAGTATGCACTCTCCACTGTGAATACGGCCACACTTTCCACATTCCTTTCTAGGACGCTGCACATCACCTCCATTGCCCTTTTTGGGCTCAGGTCTGCCTCCTTTGGGTGCTGCACTCCTCTGAAAGTTAGAGTTCCCTGAACTCTGATGCCCCTTCTTAAATTTGGGCTGATCGCAAACTCCGAAACTGCTCTTTCCACCACCACTGCTGAAACTTATCTGGTTAGAAGGGTTAGGCCTCCTGACCTCACGGACTCTCCTCTTCTTCCTGTTGTCCTCAACCTGCTGGACATGTACCATCAGCCTGGACAAGTCCATGCTTTCATGGAGCATCGCAGCCTGACACTCCTCCTCCAAGTCCTCCAAGATTCCTGTAAGGAACCTGCTCATCTCGTCCCTGTTGTTCGATACAAGGGAAGTGGCATACCTGGACAATTTTATGAATTTCAGGGAATACTCCCTGACAGTCATCGATCCCTTCTTAAGGTTGATGAACTCCTCAACCTTAGCATCCCTCATCTCTCTTGGGAAGAACCTCTCCAAAAAGGTTGTCTTAAACAGCTCCCATGTGATCAGACCTCCGTTCAACGCCCTGCTATCCTGCCACATCTTGCACCAAGCCTGTGCAATATCCTTCAGATGGTACGAGGCCAGCTAAGCTTTCTCAATCTCCATGGCCCCCATCGCCACTAGAATCTTCTGGACCTCCTCCACGAACTCCTAAGGATCCTCTGCAGTCTTAGATCCTTTAAGGATTGGATTATTCATCCTCGTAAAATCTCGCAACTTGTTTGCCATGTTGTGGGCTGGTGGGTTCTCCCGCTGAACATCCTGTCTGTTGGCCTGGGACGTCATAGCCTGAGTCTGCACAGTGATGGCTTGAGCCATCTGTCCCAAAGTTGTCCGCACCTCCGCATCAGTCAACCCAGCTGGTTTAACTGACATGGCCACTCCTGCAGCTGTAGCTTGGGGTGGAACTTGGTTGCCCCCAGCAGCTGCTCCTACTCTTTCCCGACCAGCGTTCCCCCTTGTGTTCATTTTCTGAAAAAAATAAGAATTTATGTTAGATACGCTCATAACACCAAGAAATCAGCCATTAAGGAAAGCCCGATAAGATCAAAATAAGGAAAAATTTTCCTATGCATCATGCAGTCTCTAATTCATGATAGTGGTGCACTTCACTACCATAACTTAGAAACTACTCGATGTGGTTGATATGAACTTATTATCCTTGGAATTTAACATGGATCTCATACCACGTTTGTCACGACTAGGTTCTAGACCCTAGCTGAAACTAGTGTCGTTGACCTCTCGGAGGTCGCAGACAAGCCTACTTACGTCCTCATTACATCGTATAAGTTAATTTTAGCGGAAAATTTAAAACTTTTGTTTGCTTTGAAGTATACATAGACTTCATAGTAAGAAATGCATTATATAACATCAGTTCACAAGAACCATCTAATAATGAGATATTCAAATGAAGGAAATAGTTCATAACTGCACTAATATAAAGTTCCCAAAATGGCACTAATACGACGTCTGAAAATAAGTAAGAAAGAAACGCTAGTGGAACATCCTCCACTAGCTCATGCCTACGTCTAAGATAGAATATAAGAGATAAGCATCCTCGAAATCATGAGGGCCTACCAAGTCCGGATGAATGCTCCACGTCTGGATAGCTTCAACGTATTCTCATAAGCTCTAGCGTCCACCTGCACCTGCACCTAAAAGTAAAGGATTGTATGGGATTAGTACACACTTGTACTAAGTATGGGTGTATGCAAGTACAAACCAAGGACATGCATGATTAAGAAAGAGCTCTCTCCTAACGATATGAGTTATGGAAAGCCAAGTCAGTTGGACTTGCCAAATCAGATTAGGAAAGTCATGCTATGAGAGTAACATGCATCATCATTCTTTTCATATTGCACACATCACATAACATACTTCATTTAGCACAAACATATATCATATATCATTCGTTCGTATGCCGTGAGACCTTGGTATCACGGACTTAACATTAGGACTTCCCAAATGAGGGCTCAACATATGGGACCTCAACTAGGGAGCCTTATTTAGCAAACACAGAGTCTGCTTCATTCATTCATACATACTTCATTTTTCATTCATTTATATACCTAGGATGTTGTTTAGGACTCTCTTCGGGTTCACTGTGCAATGACCAAGAATGACCTAGTGTCATTACTTGAGTCTAGTTCACCTCGTGATTATCCTATCCAAACACCTTCGGTATCATTCATTTCATGGTGTGAATTACATGAGGCTGGCCTCATTATTTCTTTGGAAACTTTAACTTTAACCGACATAGATCATGTGAGCTCATGAAATCCAGTGTCTACCCCACACCGAAAAGAGGTGGAATCACCGGCCAAAGTGAAACCAAAACATGCTAGCGTGTATAGGGAATTGAACCCTGCTAGAACCCTATGTTGGCTGAATAGGTTCAAAGACTAAGAGATATAAGGAGACCCATACCCGCCTAAATGGACAGTCTCATCTCATGAGATTTACACGAACCTCTGCCTTCCCGAAAGAAGGAATCGCGACACATAGCTAGCCTATCGGTGCTCCATATAAAGTTCAATTACCTTCATCTCACAAATTATAGAAGCTGACTTCAAGCATGAGGGCATCATTGCTCATTAGATGATTTCTCATCTCATCATTAGTATTAAGTGTGCATTAATCTCAATACTTTCATTAGAGTGTTTCTTAGAGACTGGTCTCTTTATTAGTTTTACACTCTCATAGGTGAATACAATTTTTGGTAACACTTATTAGGCTCATTTGAGATTGATCTCGTCTTTCATATTAGCCTCTTAATATGTTGTCACCACATTCATTAACTTTAGCATATTAGCTCTTCATAATTACTCACCCCATTACGTGAATGTTCATTACATCATATGCCAATGCACTTGGCCTTTTAGTGTATTTCACACTCTTACTTAACCCTCTTGGGATCACATCATTTCATCATATACATCTTAGGTTCACTTACTTTTAAACGTACGCTGGACTTATGAACCACTACGTACAAGCCATGAGGCTTCGTTCATAATTTGTCTAAGTGACTTATACTTACCCAATATTATACGGTACAAGACTTATGCATCTTGTAAATATGCCAAGGTCTCGATTTCGATTCCTATAGGCAACATTCATTAAATATTTATTCACGTAAGACTTATGTATCAATACGGAATTGGGCAAGGGAACCCGATAATCCCTTGAGCAACACTTAGTCTCATATTAAATTTTTGGTTTATATTTTTGGCTTGGGGATCCGAGGTCGATCCGCAATGCCTATACTTCTTTTTTTCTTTCTTTTCTTTCCTCTCTTTTTCATTTGAGACCAAGAGGATGTGGGATCGATCCCCCACAACCTCATTTTATTTTTCTTTAGTTTTTCTCCTAATTTTCTCACCTATCCGAGAGGTTGTGGGTTCGATCCCCACACTGCCCACCCTTTTTCTTTTGTTTCTTCACCCAACCTTACCCTATTTCGAATCCCCCTTACCTCACATTTAATATCAAATTTTTCAGCAGCCTGCATATGGTGAGGTCTTGGGTTCAATCCCTGATGACCTCACATATTTTGAAACGATTTTGAAACTCCAATTCTTCAAGTTGTATAGCCGAAACCAAATTTCCAGAAATCAGGAAATTTAATCACGTTTTCTAGTCCCTTTTCTCAACATTTTATATGTTAGATTTTTGGACAATTCGTGGAACATTTCGTACATTATTAGGTGCATTTTCGTGGTTACATTTAGACAAGATTTTTTACTCAATTCAGCAACATCACACCTCATATGAATATCACGATTTTTACAAATATTTGCACATAAAATACAAGGATTTAGCATGCCTTTTTTTCACACTTCAACCTGTGACCAAGAGTCACGGCATACACAATGCACACACATACTTATCACATAGTTTCGGAAAGACATAATTATCAGTCACATAAATTTGAACATACATACATGAACCTAATCATCATGAAAACACGTTACATCCCTAATTTCTACCAGCAAACATACCAACCTACAATAATCGATTGGAGCTAGTGACAAGGACATGCAACGGGGAAACATTCCTAGTTTTCGGATTATAATAGACTGAATCTTAGGGGTCTCTTGGGAAAGGGACCAAGAGGAAGAAAACCCATACCTTTTATGTCATTCAACTCCTCCCAAACCTGACCCACTGTAAAGCCAACTCCCACGACACCAATGCCTCACCACTGAAACTTTAAGCATAACCCGTCGAGAATAATGTTTTTGCTTTTTGTTTTTAGTTTAGTTTTTCTTTTGAGTTTTAGCGTACAAGTTCTTCAAGAGTGATGAACTTTTGATTTTTTTTCTCTTTTACTAATGATGAAACGTGAGAATGAGAGTGGAGAGACGTGAGAATAAGTGTGCAGAGATGTGAGAGTAAGCTTAGGAGTAGGAGTTTTAGGTAAGGACTTAGTCAAACTAGGACTCTTTGTTATTTTAAATAAAAATGTGATTTTCTAAGGCTTAAGTGAAAAGACTAAAATTCCCTTACTTAAATCAGATAATCAAATACCAATTAATTCAACTTAAATATTGCTTCCACCAAGGATCGAACCCGGGTGAAGCTTATCTCGCGAAAATGGGTCAATTCGGGTCAACCCTACCCGAACTGTCCACTTTTTACATTAATTAATTAATTAATTAAATACTTAGGGTAATTACAATACTACCCTTATCCTGGAAAAGACCATTTTATCCCTAGACCCTCCAAACCTAAGATTACCCCTTTCAAGTCCGGTTAAAACTCATCCGGGTGAATCTTAATATTCGGGTGCCCTACATGGCTGGACCCAACCTTACGTAGCTCAACTAACTCACCAAGTTCATTGGCTTGGCTGGTGCATAGGTTCTGAGGTATGGTTCCACGCGCACCAAACCGTGTGAACCCGGTCTAATCTAGGAATTCTAGGTACGTTTAGGCATTACTTAGCATAGTCATTTTCGGGTTGTTACAATTATTGTGGTTTGTCTATTGATATATCGATGGCTACTATCCGGATATTCCTCTACGACCTGGACCATACACTGCTATCAATATGACCGAGTTTGATTATCATTGGAACATAGTGAGGAACGGGGCACTCCAGATGAATGAAGAGCATTGGAGAGTTTATTGTGCTAGTTGGTCCGCCATATTACTACAGACAGAGAGAATGTCGAGTGGGTTAGTACACTAGGTTTGATCATCACGAAGACCACAATGACTATTGTGGACAAATTATTTTGGCTATTAGTATGAAACACTGTGTCTTCTACTTAGGCGGACAACATATTGACATGGGATCGAGAAGTGATGCTTGAGGCCTTGGTAACTGGGTTTGAGATAGACTTTGTTTGCATACTAATTGCGGAGATCCATGAGCGGGAATTTATGACTACCACAACTCTACCATTTCCATGTCTTATCTTTCAGCTATGCATAGATATTGGGTTACTAATTTAGCACTGTGACAAGCTGGTGCAGGAGGCAGAAAATTAGAAATCGGTCTGATTAAGAATGAGGCCAACATATATGAACCACGATGAGAGCCACATGTTTAGGTGTAGACAATGGGTATACATTTGGTTGCTGATGTGGAGCTAAACACACGGTGCATACACTGCCCATCCATCCACTACTGATGAAGTCCTACCTCCCATATCAAACGGTCATCCGGGCTTCTAGCTCAACCAGAGTCACTGGTTCATCAGGATCCGCGGTCGTGCGTCTTGCTCGTGTTGAAAAATAAGAGGCATAGATGGCTACACTACTTTAGCTTGTGAATCATTGGATGTAGCGGTCTATCTCAGAGTTCGACCAGGATGGAGCGAAATATGGAGCATATGAGGGACCTAAATGTCTAGGCTATTAATAAGTGCCTGGACACCTTAAAGTTGAGAGTCCTTGAGCGACTAGGCCACATCACAGATGTTTCCTCTTTCCAGACTGAGTTTGATAGACATTGAGCCAATCTTTATGCCATCATAGCCCGACCTTTAGATGTTACAAATTCCACACTTACTACACTATTGGATGATACAGTTCCAGATGCTTTATACAACAAGGACATACCGAAGTCCAAGTCCACCCATTTCCGATGAAAAAGGCACTGCTCCAATTATACTATTGATTCTACTGAAGATACAACAGCGAAGAAGAGGGAGCGCGAACAGAGTGAGTAGGCTAGGAGAGTTTCCATTTTGGATGAGGATTTGCGCCAGCAGAGGGTTTGTGAGAGTGTCGCTAGTGCCTCAATTTTTGTGCACAAGTTTGAGGCTATTGTTATTGTGAGAAATGATGTAATCACTACTAATGGTGCCAAGATTATAAATGGGACCGCTACAAATGGTGTTCCCCATGTTTATCCAGTGGGCTCCGGGAAACCGGACATACCCGTTTGTTGATTGGTCTTCAACGATATGCACCACACGTTTACTTCACCTGTTCCTTTACAATTTACTTTTTGTGCATTAGGGAAGATTGCAATATATTTTGTTGGGGTGGGGTAAATGGATTGTGAGTTATAAGGTGAAGTCTGAGAAACCCAACTCATAATCCTCTTTTGGGATTTTCTTACCTATGTTTTTTTCCCTTAAGAGACTGTGTTATTTTTTGTTGAATCGGCATGTGTATGAATGTACGTGTAGGAGTAGTAAGAAAATAAGCATGATTGCATGAAAGAAAAGCTTAATAAAAATTACCTCTAGTAAAAAATGTTGTTGAATTATGTTGAATCTATAGTGTTGATAAGTTGAATGTGTTGGAACTAAATGTGACATGATAATAACCAATTTACACCATGACTTAAGTTAAAAACCTAAACTAGGTAATCTTTTTATAATGAAACGAAGTGCCAAGAGTATGTGAGAAAAGTTGATTGTTCAAACATTGTGGTCGATCCTTGTCATATCTTGATCCACATGAGTTAGCTTGTTGAGTCTAATAAAAAGGACTTGCACTAAAAGAATGGTTGGATTGAAATAGCAATATGATTGCTTAAGTTTGTATGTTTTCTTCTACACAATTGTCGTTTAGAGTCTTAGAGTGTTGCTTGAGGACAAAAAATGAGTTTCAGTTGAAGGTGTTGATATACCGTAAGTTTACGGTCTTTTTAATACATTTCACTTTAGAGTTTTGTGTGTCTAGGAATATTTTGTATTGGTATTAATGTGATTTTATCTCTTTTGCACGAACTAAGTCTGGATGTGGAAGTTGAGAGAGACACCTGAAGGAAGTTGTAGCAAAAGTTATCTACGGAGGTGACCTACGGATCATAGGTCATGTCACAGTCTATAGGTTGTAGGTGTCACATCTGGGGAGCACCCCCTGATACGCTCATCATCAATGCGGTGGTTTGGGACACCTCTTACGAACGCAGTAAATCTATCCCCAAGAGCTACTCACTGACTCTCCAGGCAATGCCACAAAGTTGTTCACCCTATATTTGTGGTTGAGTGTCACATCCCGAAACCACACTCTAGAAGATAAGGTGCAATAATTGGATTGCGACCGGCGTATTCGACCTCTCAGAGGTCTTATAGAAGCCTATCATATCATTCATCGCATATACATAACGAAAAGTAGTGCGAAATTAATACTTTTCGTAAAACAATATAGAAGTCTTTAAACTCTTTCATATAAGGAAATATGAAAAACCACTAAGTCTCGATCATCATCTTAAGTCACGATAATACTTGGGACACGGCCCATAAAAATTTAAAAACATACTACTATAAAGTCTATTACAAAATTTCTTTAAAAGAAACATAAAATGACATATATGCCCTCGAGTCAAGTGAGGACAAACTTCAATTTTTCTTGAATGATATCCTTGTCCAAATATTCTTCCCAAAGCTCTTCACCTACCAAGAACTAATAGATAGAAAATAAAGCATGGAATTAGTACAACCACATGTACTAAGTATGACATTATGCATAAAAATCATGAAAACGGACATTTAGCAACTTAGAATCACATAAGAAAATGATTAAACAAAATAACACATTTTTAGAGAACACTTTCCAGTGAACTCGAATCGTTGTACACTGAATTCCTTCACTGTTACAGTGAATCACTTTCCCTTCCATTAACCAACTTCTAGTGTGTAATTCCCTTACTAAAAGCTTTCCTAAGATTCACTTAAGTCACACAAAGAGATACGGTCCATACACCCTCTCTAGATGTGCCTAAACGACCCTTAAGATTCCTTATAATGAGTCACATACACACTTACAAAGCATCTTAACCATCAAGGTAAGATTCTTCTAACAAAGGTGACTCTAAGTCTTACTTGAGTGACTTGTGAAGCAACCGCCCATACAATCCCTTACACACACACTCAAGAGATCCTATAGACTCCCTAGGATAGAATCATTCTCACTAAACACACCAACACATAGATGATATGACATTCTCCTTCCAAAGGCTATCAAAAGACCTACTTAAGTAAATCAAGAATATAGCGTCCATGATTGACCTCTTCAAGATTACCTAAATAGTTCTTAAGACTACCTAAGGCTTAGGTCATGTCCACAACACCAAACATTTGCCCTAACTAGAGTCATTTTCAAGACTTCCATAGATAAGCCATGAAGAGATCATCCTTTACGCCCTCTTCACAATATAACTAAAGAATCCCTAAGGCACTCTAGATAAGGTACTTATTCACTTAAATACTTCATAACGTAAGTTCTTAGTTCATTAGTTCATTTAAGAGACATACATTACATAAAGGACATTCAAATAATAGTCTTGGACATGACCTAGGGACTCTTACTAACATCTTCAAACACTATTGTGCAATATCTAGATAGCGTCTCATACCACCACCTAAACCTCATAGAACTTCTCTAATGTTAATATGTATGCCATATGATGAGAATAGGCAATAACCGACATAGACCATGGTAGCAAATCATGGAATCCGAAGTTCTATCCTACTTCGATGAGGTGTTCTACTTGCCAATGGTAGAACATAGAGATCCCTTGTAGGAACATGGTTAAGGAATATGAAGGGCGTGCTTTGTATTCTAGTCTCATACTTAACTAGAACTATTTCCCTTAACCATACTCACTCGGTGCTAGCCTTAGTTCTCATAGATCAATTTACATCAAGGTTCATACAAATGGGTCCCGTATCATGTTCATGACCCAATTATATTTACCCTACAAAAGCAAGGTCCTTTAAGGCTATCTCACTATGGCGATAAGAAGTTCATCGCAAATTTCCTAAGGTATGATATGATGCCGTTCCAGCCAATCAACCTTAAGTCCATCACTCATTACATGAAGGATACCATTACAGCTCACTATTTCACGATTCATAACCTTACCACTTGGTTCAAGGTTCCACATAAATGACCCTTTAATCATCATTCAAGGTCTCACCTATATTCATTTATTCAATACTAAGACCCTTAGGTTCCTAAGTCAAGACATCACATATTCACATAAGCGTCAAGTAAGGGACACAAGTCTACCTAAACAAAACACAACATACTTCCATTTAACACATACAGCCTACCTTTCTTTAGACTCTTAGGAATGATCCTTAACCTTATTTAGTCAACCTATTCATTAACTTAATATTTTCAACGTAACCATTTTAGACTCATAAAGCCAAATTAGGAACAACCATGCATCAAATCTAAGACTACACAATTAACACATAGTCAAAGCATAACATGATTACCTAGTTAGTATCAATAGTCTAACACATACTTTCACATATAGATAGATATGATCACATATCATCAAATCAACTACACAAATAGCCATATAAGTACAAGTAGTGCCGACAAGGCCATAATCATCAATGTATTTAAAATAACGCCGACAAGGCCACATCAATTCACATAGGACCGCCACCAAAGGTGGACCAAACCAATCATAACATAGTTGAATTGAAATTAACATTGAATAAGAAGAAATAGGGCAGCATACCACCACTTCATCATCAACACTTCAAGCCAATACGAAATCACCCAATTCCGCATCATAAGGCCCTTACCCCATCGCGCCCCCATTTCCCCAATTTTTTCTCTCTCTAAAAATTCTCTCTCCAAACAGGCGCTCTCTACAGTTTCATAATGGCTACTAAAAAGCCAGGAACGCGCACCGCTGCAACGGCTCGTGCGCCGCCGGTGTGTGTCCAACGGATGCCGGACCAAAGCCAAAAAGAACACCATGCAGGTGGCAACAAACCCCAGGGTAGCACGCACCATGATCCATCTCACAACTACTCTAAATCGCAACATAGTGATGCGATGAACACTGCACTTTCGGACAAGGAGTTTGTTCGAGAATGAGAAAGTATTTCCCATGGAATTTTTGTGTTGAATCAAGGAGAAATGATAATGGAAATGGATACTCCTCGCCACGATCTACAGCATACTTAAAAACCAGAGAATTCCACCGTCCCATTTGGTCAGAATCGAAAGGCGATTTTTGAAGGAATCGCGAGTGCGTCTCCTGAGTTGTGCAATCAAAAGTCAAGTCAAGCTCGTAATGATTAAACCACTGGGGTTTGTTCCCCTAATGATGATGTCCATCTCACTGAAATCTCAAGTGAAATGGACAGTGGAGTCGCCGGCGGGGAGAACTACGGCGAAAATAGAACTCAAAACGTTAAAATTCATGGAAACTTGTCGAATAGGACTGATTCTCAAGCTAGAAACATCCATCTAACAGACTTCTCCAACCATATTTAAGGGAGAAATCAATGCTAACAACAATTCAACAACTTCTACTCATTCGACGTCCAAAGTACCTCAGGGAAGACAAGAAAGGGAAGGAGAGACCTCTGTTTCTGATCGAAGTGCTGAACAAAACACAAATGTAGAGGTTTCTCAACCAGATGGAGCAACAAAAAAGGGAGAAGGAAACAAAACCTATCCTGGGGAGAATTCAAATGAGCAATATGAGGATGTACACAACAACCTCATCAAATGAAACATAATTATCGGATTTTTCCTTTGGCATTACAGGTAACTCATCCTATCTAACTACTACCTTTATTGCAGGTAATTCACAGACCACACTTATCCAAGATAACAAAGGTAAGGAATGTGGGAATGTACAGCTACAAAGGCAAGATCAATCAAGTCTAAGACTTGAACACTCAGGTATGGAATTGCAGCAAAGGGGAAATGATTAAAGGAATAATGAAAGAGGCAAGCAAGCCTCAGAACAGGTTCAAGGGAATGAAGGAAAGCAAAAGGATCAACTTAAGAACATCCACAACCAAGGAGGAACCAACTCATCAAATCAAACCAATCGAGCAAGTATGGATTACCACAACAACTTCCCCAAAATATCCAACAACTACTCTAGGTATGAACCTAATTCCCAAACTTATAGAGCTAATAAGCAGGGTGATAATGTTGGTCAGGGCACTGCTAGAAATCCTAACAGCCAACAGCAGGGTCAAAATTCTAACAATGCTAAACAAGATAAAATCTCAGAACCAGCTCTTTATACTGTTGTGCAATCATTTGCTGCTAGGTTGAGGTATAATCAGTCAAAAAATGAAATTCCGATTGTTTTGAATAATCCCATACATACTACTAGACAGGGGTTTCTTGCTGTGCTTCTAGATGAAGATGACTATTATGTGAAATTGGCGGAGTGTTGTAAATATACACTTGTGGGCAAGTTCACTAATGCGATGCCTAAAGTGGAACTCGTTAGAAAGAGGTTCATCCTCCCATCTCAGCTCACAGGGAGTGTGAAGATCACACACTTCAATTCTAAGCATGTGAATATTGACCTGGACAATGAGTTTGATTACCAAAAGGTTTGGACGAAACTAAGGATGAATATTGAAGGGCAATTGATGAGAATACAAGCCTGGACCCCTGACTTTACCCCTGAAGAAGAAACTCCCATTGTTCCCATTTGGGTGGCTGTCCCAGGTTTACCTTGGCACTGCTACAACAAGGTTTTGTTGACAACTATGCTAGAGACAGTTGGGAAGGTGTTATTTCTTGACTCACCATCCTCCCAAAGGACTAGAGTCAGCACACTAAGAGTTAAAATTCAGGTTGACCTTACCAAAGCAAGACCCACTCATGTTTGGATGGGATTCAAGAACTCAAACCCCAACAAAGGGAGATGTTAAAAGTTGAATATGAAGGCATCCCAAATTATTGTATGTACTGTAAGAATCAGGGACATATGGAATATGACTGTACAATCAAGAGAAGGGAGGAGGATGTCAAAAAAAGGAAGGAATAGGAAGCTGAAAAAAAAAGCTAAGGGAGAACAGGAACAGGGTAGCCACATAAACTCTCAGGTGAGGGACAAAATGAATACTGAGGTTGCAACAAAATCTCAAAATCATCAAAACACAAGTCAAAGAGGATAACTCAGAAAGGATAATGGACACATTCAATCAAGGAACCAATCTGTAAGCCTACAACAGGGAAGAAACACCCTCACTCAAAAGGATCAAGATCAACAAGCAGAAGTCCATGATGAACAGTGGCAGACACAAAAAAAGAGACAGCAGAAAAATAAAGATCAAATCAACTCCAAAGTTGTATGGAGACCTGTCTCACCTCAAATGCAAAGGAGCAATGACAGCCAGCAACAAGAACAGGCAGCAGCAGGTATAACTAACATTCAAACTCAAAATAATTTTTCTAATCTTGAAATGCAGGAACAGCAAGAGACAGATCAAACAGGGGAGGAAGATACAAGGGAAATAGCAACTCAGTATGATCAACCAAAAAATGGGAATGCAAAGAGCACAACTGTCATAAACAGTCTCAACACACACAGGGAACAAAAACAACAAGTTATTACAGCCAACAAGCACAAGACCACAGGTACTGACTCAATGCTCCCAAGTCCCCATCACCCCAATATTATTAATGTTGATAATGGTTTTTCTGAAGAAGTTGTTGGAGGTATGGATGGGGGGTGTCAGGAGAAAGCCACTAACTTGCAGGAAGGGGTTACCAAAGGGGGGAGGTTGCCTCATGTTCTGCATGAGGGGTTGGATATTGACCTTAGTTCAGACCTTAGAGGCAATCATAATCCTATAAACAGGCAGCAACAAAGGGAACAACAACAAATTCAACAACAGGTTCAGAACAGAGATAACAGGAAACAGAATTCTAAAAAAATAAGGAAAAACAGCAACTTGAAAAAGAGAAACATAAAAATAAAGGGAAGGAAATTGATACTAGTACTCCGAAAAGCAATCCCAAGAGTAAAAACAAGCCTAGCAAACAGAAAAGGGATGCGGCTAAAAGGAGACAAAGTAAGCAACATGACAGTGACAGTGATCAGGAACAGGAAAGAGGGGAGGATCCATGCAACAAATTTTTTATGGTTAATGATAACCATGGATTGGATATTCCCTCTCTACAGGCTCAATACATGACTCCACCAACAACTGAACCACCTGATTAGAGACAACAAATGCGTAAGGTCAATACAGTACCTCTTATAGAAGAGTATGTTGTGGATAATTCTGAAGATGAACTGGATAGGGACAACCACTCTCTAGAGGATCTGGATGATGATGATGAGACTAGTGAGGCTCTTATTAAAGCCTTTACTGCTCATAATGATCAGGCCCTTGAGGAGGAGATTCAACAGGTAACACAAGTCAGTGCCTATCCCCAAGAGGGTTCCAACATGGAAAATTCAACTTGAAGAAACAAGATGTCAACACTGTCACTGCTGGCAGACCCAACACTAGGCTCTTTTCCTCTAGATCTTCCCAATGATTAGTACTATCATATGGAATGTGAGAGGGATCAACACTCAAAAGGTGTTGGAGAGACTCAAGATGTTCAGGAAACTTCACCATTTATCTGTTATCACTATTTTGGAACCTTTCTCTGATAGTGTGCATGTACAAAGCTATAAGGTTCAATTAAACATGGAAAATGCTACTAGTAATTGTAATGGTAAAATTTGGGTTTTTTGGAGTAGTGATATTGACTGTAATATTCTTGATGAAGATGAACAACAAATCACTTGTGAAATGAAACACAATGAGTTACAGTACCAATTTACTAGTACTTTTGTCTATGCAAAATGCAAAGAACATCTCAGGAGACCTCTTTTGGATAAGATGTTACAGCAAGCCATAGTGAATACCAAACATTAGTGTGCTGTTGGAGATTTCAATGTTATAACTGTTGTGGAAGAAAAACTTAGAGGGGTTCCTTATAACATGAGTAAAAGCATGGATTTTATAGCTGTCATTGAAGCCTGTGGCCTTTTGGATATTGGCTTCAGTGGTCACAAACTCACTTGGTCTAATAAAAGGGTTATTAATCACAGAATTTGGAAGAGGCTTGATAGGGCTTTGGTAAATGATGCATGGTTGGAAAAGTTGCCTCAAACAACCATAACTCATTCGTCAGTTACTGGGTCATATCATTTTCCTCTTCTCATGGAATGGTTTCCACAGAAATTGACCACATCAAGTATTTCAGATTTCTCAACTGTTGGGTTGACAACCCTCACTTCATGGGAATTGTGAAAACTTGCTGGGATAGGGTTGTGGAATGTAATGGTATGTGGAAATTCCACCAGAAAATGAAATGGCTATCAAACACTCTTAGTGCTTGGTTAAGGAATGAATTTGGTGATATTTTTCAAAAGATTAGGATGTATGAGGAACAAGTGCATAAAGCAGAAGAAAATTACATCATTGCCCAAAGTGAATCACACAGGAATGCCCTTCATGAAATTAATGCTCAATACATCAAGTTTCTCAAGTTGGAGGTCTATATTTTGAAACAGAAAACCCAGCTCCAATGGTTCAAGGAAGGTGACATCAACTCCAAATACTTCCAATCTGTAATAAGGGGAAGGAGAAGGAAGCTATTTGTTCACAAAATTGTCACTGAAAATGGGGATTGGATACAAGGTGAGGACAATATTGCACAGGCAGCTTGTGAGCACTTCAAAACAATCTTCACAGGTGAGGAAAATCGTATCAATGAGCTCACCTTGGAATGCATTCCAAGGATGATCTGTCAGGACCAAAATACTCAGCTTACTAGTATTCCCAGTATGGATGAGTTTAAAGAGGTGGTCTTTCCTATGAATTCTAACTCTGCAGCTGGCCCTGATGGTATGAATGGGTACTTCTTTCAGAAGTGTTGGCACATTATCAAGAATGATTTAATGGGAGTCGTTCAGGCTTTTTTCAATGGCTAAATGATTCCTAAGTACTTCTCCCATTCTTGTATTGTGCTACTTCCTAAAGTGAGTAATCCTAACAGGCTTACTGAGTTTAGGCCTATAAGTCTGAGCAATTTCACTAGAAAGATTATATCTAAACTAGTGAGCAACAGACTTAGTCCTATCCTCCCTTCCTTAATTTCTTCCAACCAATCAGGGTTTGTTAAAGGTAGAAGTATTTCTGAAAACATCATGTTAGCTCAGGAAATCATTCACCAAATCAAAAAACCCAATATTGGGAGCAATGTCATCATTAAATTAGACATGGAAAAATCTTATGACAGGGTTTCATGGTCATATATTTGCTTGGTTCTAAGGAAAATGGGATTTGCTGAGGTGTTCATTGATATGGTGTGGACAATCATGGCCAACAATTGGTACTCAATCATTTTCAATGGTAAGAGGTATGGCTTCTTTCACTCCACTAGAGGTCTCAAGCAAGGTGATCCTCTTTCCCCTGCCCTATTTATTTTAGGTGCAAAGGTACTATCAAGATCACTCAAAAGGTTACACAATCATCCTGATTATCATGGTTTTTTCATGGAAATGATGGGGCCTCAAGTGAATCATTTGAGTTTTGCTGATGACATAATTTTGTTCACCTCTGGAAGATGCAAAACTTTGAAAATTTTAATGGCAACTTTAAAGGAGTATGAAGATACTTCTGGGCAACTCATCAATGGAGACAAAAGTCACTTTATGCTACACTCTAATGCTTTCAATAGCACAAGAGATAGAATTAAGAGGCTTACATGTTTTAAACAAAAGCAGGGTCCTATTACTTACCTAGGTTGCCCTTTATTTGTTGGCAGGCCTAGGAATATCTACTTCTCTGATCTTGTTAATAAGGTTGTTTGCAGGATTACAGGTTGGAAAACCAAACAACTCAGCTATGGTGGCAAGGCAGTACTTACAAAGCATGTTCTACAGGCCCTCCCTATTCACCTTCTATCTGCAGTAACCCCCCAGTTATAGTACTCAAGCAAGTTCAAATGCTTATAGATGACTTTTTCTGGGGATGGAAGAGTGATAGGAAGAGGTATCACTGGGCTTCATGGAAAAACCTAAGCTACCCCTATGATGAAGGGGGGGGGGGGTAGGAATGAGAAACTTACAAGATATTTGCATGGCTTTCCAATTTAAAAAGTGGTGGACTTTTAGAACTAAACAAACACTGCGGGGAGATTATTTTAAGAGCAAAATAATGCCAAAGATCCAACATTGTAAGCAAAAAATGGGACAATGGAGACTCATTGACTTGGAAACATATGTTAATGAATAGACAAGAAGTTGAGCAACATATCCATTGGAAACTGTTCCTTTTGGTGGGACAATTGGCTTGGCCATGGACCACTAGCACAATTCACTACAAACAGTAACAGATTCAACAATTCCATAGTGGCTGATTTCTGGGAGGAAGGGAAGTGGGCTGGAGCAAGATGATAGAGCAGGCACCAGCTAGTCAACTCTCCAACATTTTGGCTATAGAGATTTCTCCTCAACATCACCTTCCAGACCAAGCAGTGTGGAAACTCAACACTCATGGAGGCTTTAGTTGCTCATCAGCCTAGGAGGATATCAGGGGAAAAAGAGTTAAAAATCATTTCAATTCTTGTTTATGGCATAAGAACATTCCATTTAAATCTTCTTTTTTATTATGGAGACCCTTAGGGGTAAACTCCCTACTAATGAAAAATTAGCTAACTTTGGCATTGAGCCATCACAGTGTGTTTGTTGTCTTGATAGAGCAGGTATGGACAGCATAGAGCACATCTTCAACACAGGCAATTTTGCAGCCAAAGTTTGGAGCAGCTTTGCAGGCAGTGCAGGAATGCAGTCAGACCACTTATCACTGCAGCTACTGATCCAACAATTGTTGGACAGCCAAGCCAAAGAATGTAGCCCACAAAATGCTCTTTTAAGCCAGTGGAACTTATATAAGAACAAGTGCGCATGCAAATACGGGGGCAAAAAAACCAACATCAGAAGGGTAAAATACGCTACAAAGAAAATTATATAATGCTGAACACTGCCTTTCCTCAAGTTAAATGGTCTGCCAAGTGGACAGATTTAATCCAAAAAAGTGAAAGGTGTGTTCATGACACCAAGGTGAACATGGAAACATGGATTAAACCACCAGATCAATGGATCGCGGTAAATACAGATGGTAGTGCACTCACTAACACCGGTAAAATTAGAGCTGGTGGTATTCTGAGAGACAATGATGGCAAACTGTTGATGGCCTTCACAACACCTCTAGGAGAAGGAACAAACAACAAAGCTGAAATCGAAGCAGCCATATTTGGTTTAACTTGGGCACTAGAGCTTGCTTACAAGAACTTTTTGATGGAGCTTGACTCTCAGCTAGTGGTGCATTGGATCTTACAGAAAGCAGCCCCTCAATGGAGTATCATCACACAATTGGAAAGGCTACAAAATCTCATCACTCAAACACAGAACTTCAAATGCTTACATGTATTCAGAAAAGCAAATTGGGTAGTAGATGCACTGTCAAAACGCAGCCACAAGACAGCCACTCCACAGGTATATTTCAACAGCCAGCAAATGCCTAAGGAAGCAAGGGCCTACTATCATCTCGACTTACTGGAAATGCCTAGCTTTAGGAGGAAGAAGACCAGGAAAATTAAGGAACCTCCTTGATCATTATTTCACCTTTTCAACTTAGCTATAATTTAAAATTATAGCTTCTTTGAATAGGTTAGTATAGTTTTATAGTTTTTTGAATATGTAAAGGGAGAGTCTCCCTTGTTTATGCTTCCTAGATACTATGTACGGAGAGGAGTCCTCTCCTTAGGTTCTTAGTATTTTGGTTTCATCTTTTATTGTAAGGTGAGGAGTTGACTTCCTTTTTTGGAGAGTTGACTCTAACACATCTTAGGTTCGGAGGTTAGGTTTATGTCCCCCTCCTTGTATTTTGTTTTTCCTTTATCAATGCTAAGGCCTGGGGGTGTTGCTCAGCCCCTACCCCTCCAAGGGTAATTAAAAAAAAAAAAAAGTGAACACCAATTCAATACACAATTATAGAAATCAATGAAATCTAAACCAATTCAACATAGATTCAACAATCCAATACCAATTTGATAACAATTGAACACAATTCTTACATCAATCGAAAGCCCATAAGAAACTACACATGAATTCATCAACATTAAGCCAATATCAAATAACCCATAATTTAGTCAAAATCTTAGGTTCATCATTTCATGAGTTCATAGGTAATTTAGGTTAAAATCATCAATACAACATCAATCTAATCAATAATAGACATTTGAAAACGTTTAATGCAAGAACCCATGGTAGAATCATGAAATTGGACAATTCCTCTTTTGAAAACTTTGAAAACGTCTTTGAAAGTTGGGCTACTTGATGAAACGAGTTTCAAGGACCAAAAGACATAACTCAATGATACTAATTCTTCACTTTGATGAAGAATTTCCACTCAAAACGTCACCTCCAAGCTGTTCCTTGATTTGGACTTCAATGGAGTCTTTGGGATTTCTTAAGAGATTTTGGGGTTTTGATTTTTGAAGAATGAAATATTCTAAGTGTTAAACACTTATATACTTATTTAAAATACCCACTATAACCCTTAGAAAACGCCAAAGTGTATTTTTGGAAGTGGGGTGAAATTCCCATTTCACCCCTCACTTAACAGTGAGCTGCGCAGGGACTTGGCTTCACAGATGGAAGGCAGTCGACGGACCGTTTGTCCACAAGCGGACCGTCTTGTCCTTCCGTTGGTTGGGTCAGAGACTTGCCAAGGTTCCCACCTCAACCAATACTAAGTCTCCACCAACGACACCCATCGACGGGTCGTCGATTGGCCCACGATCCGTCGATGCCTCCGTCGTTTGGGGGATTCCTAGGACAGTCTTGACATAAGTTTGGGTCCTTCCTCAAGGACCCTTGCTTGGTCCTTGGGGATGTTTGCCCGGACTTTTCAAACCCAAACATGCTTTTATATGATTTTAATACCTCTCACATGAATTTCATCCAAAACGAACACGTTAAACTCGACAAAACATGCCTAGACACACAAGGTCATTTCAAGGCACATCTTTCTAACGTCACGAACGTTATTGAGCGTTTGACCTCCAAACTTCATGAAACTTGACACACTGCCTATACATGCTATAATAACTCATTTAAGAACCTTATAACCTCATGAATCACATATAAACACATAAAACCACATATGAGGCATTTAGGTGACTTAGTCGTCAAACGTCTTAGTCATCCCTTGACGTTTGACTTCCAATGCACCTAATACTTTAGCTACTGCCTCTATACCATATTATAGACCACATTAGGACCTTATACCACCATTACAAACATGTTAGGCTCTAGTTAACCTAAGTCATTTTCGGGGTCTTACAATCTCCGCCACTTGGACAACATTCGTCCTCGAATGACACTTGCCACTCTCTGAACATTTTAAAGATTAGAGAATCAACTTAACAGTACATAACCAAACCACACAACACATATCCAAGAAGAGAACATCAATTTCACAAGTTCAAGACATTCACAACACAACAAGAAACTAGAATACAATTCTATAACTCATTATGCTACAAAACTCACATACTTCATTCCAAATAGCAAAAACTCATTTTTTATTAATTAATATACTCATACACATCAGTTTTAACCACATAACAACAATTTTAGACCAAAGAATCAATTAGTCACTTTTCACAAAATTTTACAGTGAGCAGTGAATTAAGTGAACAGTGCTACAATGAATTTTACCACATATTTCAAAAATGTATCTTTTGGGCAATTCATGATATAGACATGCTAATCTGCAAAGTAAGATCATATAAACACCTTTTACAACATACTCATAACTCAATAAAACACACAATGCAAAGAATAATGAAATTAAATTTCAACCAAACTCCTAAACATCATGCACATGCAACAACTTCTAGCACAATTTCTAACCATACTCCCCCACTTAGAAGGAACTCATACTGTCAAAAGAGAAACGAGGACTTACCAACATCATCACCACTCTCATCCGGCTTCTCACCTCTAGTCCGGAGTGCATAGAAAACACCTCTTAGTTGGAGCATCCCCCTTTGGAACACTAGGCTCAACTTCTTACCCTCCTTCCTAGAAGCAATGTTTGGACAATCTCTAACTTTGTGCCCATCTTTTCCACATCCAAAGCAACTACCGGTACCCAATAGACACTCACCAAAATGTTTCTTACCACAAGTAGCACATGTAGGTTTGCCATCTTTGGAACTTCCTCCTTTCTCAACCTTGATCTTAGCACCCCTAGATTTTTCTTGAGTTTGAGCCCTCTTTTTGAACCTAGGTTGCACTTAATCACTAGCAACACTCCATTTCAAGTTCCTTGACATCCTCCTAAGTTTAGACTCTTCAATTGATTGTGCATACACCATGAGTATAGCCAAAGTCATATCATCATACAACATAGTCGTACGGCATTCCTCCCTCACTAAGTCGGCTACACCCGTCACAAAGTGACTCATTTCATCCCTTGGATTAGACACTAGGGAAGGTTCATACCTACACAAAGTTGAGAACTTCAAAGATTATTCCTCAACACTCATATTTCCTTGCTTGAGATTGATAAATTCGTCTACCTTAACCTCTCTCCTCTCACGGGGAAAGTACTTACCAAGAAAAGCTTCCTTGAATTCTTCCCACTCAATAGGACCCGACTCCACCGGCCTATTGTCCTTCCATTGAGTGTACCAAATTTGAGACACATCTCTCAATTGATAAGAAGCCAACACCGCCTTCTCCCTAGATGTAACCCCCATAGCACTCAAAACTTTGTACACACCATCAAGGAATTCTTGGGGATCCTCCTTCACCTTAGAACCAAGAAAGATTGGAGGATTCAACCTCACAAAGTCTCTCAACCTAGATGACATAGTGCTCTCCATTGCATTAACCCTAGGCATCATGTTCAAGTTAGCTTGAGTAGTCACGGTTCGGGCTAAAGCTAGCTAAGCCTCTCTAATCTCCCGATTAGTCAACTCCGGCACCTCATTACCTCCTCCCACATTGGGATCATGATTACCTTGAGGAGGCACTTGAGCACCTTGCCCATTATGAAGCACTTGCTCAACATGAGGAGGAACTTCCTCATCAACCCTTCCCTCTTCCATACTTCTACCGGTCATCCTTCAAGTATTCATCTCCTAGAAACACAAGGACACACATTAAATAAGGATACTCATAATATTACTCTACCGCATGAACATAGGAGTAAAAATGAAGGGAAACAATATCGTCCTATAGCCTCTCGCCCATAGATGTGTCGCGACTCACACCGATGGTCAAGACTCTACTAGACGTGACTTTTCGAGACTTTTTGAATTCTAAGACTACTTTCATTAACTATGCTCTGATACCAAGCTTGTCAAATCCCGAAACCACACCCTAGAAGATAAGGTGTTATCTTGGATTGCGATCGGCATATTCGACCTCTCAGAGGTCTTATACAAGCCTATCATATCATTCATCGCATATACATAACGAAAAGTAGTGCGGAATTAAAACTTTTCGTAAAACAATATAGAAGTCTTTAAACTCTTTCATATAAGGAAATATGAAAAACCACTAAGTCTCGATCATCATCTTAAGACACGATAATACTTGGGACACGGCCCATACAAATTTAAAAACATACTACCATAAAGTCTATTACAAAACTTCTTTAAAAGAAACATAAAATGACATATATGCCCTCGAGTCAAGTGAGGACATACTTCAACTCTTCTTGAACGATCTCCTTGTCCAAGTATTCTTCCCAAAGCTCTTCACCTACCAAGAACTGATAGACAGAAAATAAAGCATGGAATTAGTACAACCACATGTACTAAGTATGACATTATGCATAAAAATCATGAAAACGGACTTTATTGGAAATATGCATATTTTCTTTAAAAAATCATACTATCATCATAAGAATAACATTTAGCAACTTAAAATCACATAAGAAAATGATTAAACAAAATAACACATTTTTAGAGAACACTTTCCAGTGAACTCGAATCACTGTACAGTGAATTCCTTCACTGTTACAGTGAATCACTTTACCTTCCATTAACCAACTTGTACTTTGTAATTCCCTCACTAAAGGCTATCCTAAGATTCACTTAAGTCACACAAAGAGAGACGGCCCATACACCCTCTCTAGATGTGCCTAAACGACCCTTAAGATTACTTATAATGAGTCACATACACACTTACAAAGCATCTTAAACATCAAGGTAAGATTCTTCTACCAAAGGTGACTCTAAGTCTTACTTGAGTGAGTTGTGAAGCAACCGCCCATACAATCCCTTACACACACACTCAAGAGATCCTATAGACTCCCGAGGATATAATCATTCTCACTAAACACACCAACACATAGATGATATGACATTAATGCCTTCCAAAGGCTATCAAAAGACCTACTTAAGTAAATCAAGAAGATAACGTCCATGATTGACCTCTTCAAGATTACCTAAATAGTCCTTAAAACTACCTAAGGCTTAGATCATGTCCACAACACCAAACATTTTCCCTAACTAGAGTCATTTTCAAGACTTCCATAGATAAGCCATGAAGAGATCATCCTTTATGCCCTCTTCACAATTTAACTAAAGAATCCCTAAGGCACTCTAGATTAGGTACTTATTCACTTAAATACTTCATAACGTAAGTCCTTAGTTCATTAGTTCATTTAAGAGACATACATCACATAAAGAACATTCAAATAATGGTCTTGGACAAGACCTAGGGACTCTTACTAACATCTTCAAAGTCTATTGTGCAATGTCTAGATAGCGTCCCATACCACCACCTAAACCTCATAGAACTTCTCTAATGCTAATATGTATACCATATGATGACAATAGGTAATAACCGACATAGACCATGGTAGCAAAGCATGGAAGCCGAAGTTCTATCCTACTTCAATGAGGTGTTCTACTTGCCAATGGTAGAACATAGAGATCCCAAATAGGCACATTGTTAAGGAATATGAAGGGCGTGCTTTGTATTCTAGTCTCATACTTAACTATAACTACTTAACTTAACCATACTCACTCGGTGCTAGCCTTAGTTCTCATAGATCAATTTACATCAAGGTTCATACAAATAGGTCTCATATCATGTTCATGACCCAATTACATTTACCCTACCAAAGCTAGGTCCTTTAAAGCTATATCACTATGGCAACAAGAAGCTCATCGCGACTTTCCTAAGGTATGATATGATGCCGTTCCAGCCAATCAACCTTAAGTCCATCACTCATTACATGAAGGATACCATTACGGCTCACTACTTCACGATCCATAACCTTACCACTTGGTTCAAGGTTCCACATAAATGACCCTTTAATCATCATTCAAGGTCTCACCTATATTCATTTATTCAAGAATAAGACCCTTTAGGTTCCTAAGTCAAGACATCACATATTCACATAAGCATCAAGTAAGGGACACAAGTCTACCTAAACAAGACACATCATACTTCCATTTAACACATATGGCCTACCTTTCTTTAGACTCTTAGGAATGACCCTTAACCTTATTTAATCAACCTATTCATTACCTTAACATTATCAACTTAACCATTTTAGACTCATATAGCCAAATTACAAACAACCATGTATCAACTCTAAGACTACACAATTAACACATAGTCAAAGCATAACATGATTACCTAGTTAGTATCAATAGTCTAACACATACTTTCACATGTAGATAGATATGATCACAAATCATCAAATAAACTACACAAATAGCCATATAAGTTCAAGTAGTGCCGACAAGGCCATGATCATCAATGTATTTAAAATAACGCCGACAAGGCCACATCAATTCACATAGCACCGCCACCAAAGGTGGACCAAACCAATCATAACATAATTGAAGTTAAATTAACATTGAATAAGAATAAATAGGGCAGAATACCACCACTTCATAATCAACACTTCAAGCAAATACCAAATCACCCAATTCCACATCATAAGGCCCTTACCCATGGCCATGAACACCAATTCAATACACAATTATAGAAATCAATGAAATCTAAACCAATTCAAAATAGATTCAACAATCCAATACCAATTTGATAATAATTGAACACAATTCTTACATCAATCGAAAGCCCATAAGAAACTACACATGAATTCATCAACATTAAGCCAATATCAAATAACCCATAATTTAGCCAAAATCTTAGGTTCATCAATTTAATGGGTTCATAGGTAATTTAGGTTAAAATCATCAATACAACATCAATCTAATCCATAATAGATGTTTGAAAACGTTTAATGCAAGAACCCATGGTAGAATCATGAAATTGGACAATTCCTCTTTTGAAAACTTTGAAAACGTCTTTGAAAGTTGGGCTCCTTGATGAAACGAGTTTCAAGGATAAAAATCCATACCTTAATGTTAATAATTCTTCACTTTGATGAAGACTTTCCACTCAAAACGTCACCTCCAAGCTGTTCCTTGATTTGGACTTCAATGGAGTCTTTTGGAATTTCTTAAGGGATTTTGGGGGTTTTGTTTTTGAATAATGAAATATTCTAAGTGTTAAACACTTATATACTTATTTAAAATACCCAATATAACCATTAGAAACCTCCAAAGTCTATTTTTGGAAGTGGAGTGAAATTCCCATTTCACCCCTCACTTAACAGTGAGCTGCGCAGGGACTTGGCTGCACAGACGGAAGGCAGTCGAGGGACCGTTTGTCCACAAACGGACCGTCCTGTCCTTCCGTTCGTTTGGTCAGAGACTCGCCAAGGTTCCCACCTCAACCAAGACTAAGTCTCCACCAACGAAACCCATCGACGGGTCGTCGATTGGCCCACGATCCATTGATGCCTCCGTCGTTTGGGGGCTGCATGGGACAGTCTTGATATAAGTTTGGGTCCTTCCTCAAGGACCCTTGCTTGGTCCTTGCTGATGTTTGCCTGGACGTTTCAAACCCAAACATGCTCTTATATGATTTTAAGACCTCTCACATGAATTTCATCCCAAACGTACACGTTAAGCTCGACAAAACATGCCTAGACACACAAGGTCATTTCAAGGCACATCTTTCGAACGTCACGAACGTTCTTGAGCGTTTGACCTCCAAACATCACGAAACTTGACACACTACCTATATATGCTATAATAACTCATTTAATAACCTTACAACCTCATGAATCATAGATAAACACATAAAACCATATATGAGGCATTTAGGTGACTTAGTCGTCAAACGTCTTAGTCATCCCTTGACGTTTGACTTCCAATGCACCTAATACTTTAGCAACTGCCTCTATACCATATTATAGACCACATTAGTACCTTAGACCACCATTACCAACATGTTAGGCTCTAGTTAACCTAAGTCATTTTCGGGTTCTTACATTGAGCTTTTTGGACACCGGATAATACCGTGCTAGGAATACATCCCTCAACTGATCCCAAGTATGGATAGAATTATAGGGCAACTCATTAAACCATATCGCGGCCTTTCCCGTCAGCGAGAGAGGGAACACTCTTAACCCGATAACGTTCCTGTCCAAGTCTGGCCTCCCTACTCAACTCTTGCACACCGAGCTCAGTTTGGCGATGTGAGCATGTGGATCCTCAGATGGTAGCCCTGAAAACAAACCCTTCGCTGTGATCATCTGTATCAAACTACTAGTTACCACGAATGTTTGACCATGCGATAGAGTAGGTAGGACAAGAGACCCATCAAAATCAGTTATATTCACGTTGCCCCTATAGAACTCTTGACGGAGTGGGATGGGAGGTTGCATCCTCAAAGCATCATCAACTGGATTTTCCGCAACCACTTGATTGTGAGCATCAACCAGTGGTGGAGGCTGACGATTGATCCCATCAAAAGGATTAGTGGGGTTAGTGTTGATTATTCATTCTGCGGAGTGTCCGGTTAAGTTCAGGATCGTATGGAACCTTGGTTCTCCTCGGCTCCGTGTACTTGGCATACACTAGAGCTAGACGTGAGAGAAACAAAAACAAAAGAAAAAAGTAAAATTAGGAAATTGTTGACTAAAATTCAGTTATGTTATTAAAGTTAATCTAAAAGCCACTTTCCCCGGCAGCGGCGCCAAAATTTGATACGCTCAAATTACACCTCCCTAAAGAAGTATAAGTGGTCGTATCAAGTAAAGAACCTAACTAGTAGGTTGGGGTCGATCCCACGATGAAAATAGTTTAGACTTAACTTCAATATATAATTACGTCTATTTAGTCGAGTCCTTTCCGAAAATAGGTACTTAAAGGGGGGGTTGTAAACAAAAGCATTGTAATATTCCTAAGTAGAACAAGTGACAGTAGTAAATCTTTGGTATTAATCAAGTTGAGAGAGAAACTAGGGTGTAAGTGTTCCCATAGGTTCATAACGCCATAATCCTAGCTATAACAATTCTTCCCTAGTATTTTACATGCAAAGTTATAAGTTAGGTATCTCTAAATCCTTGGTCCAGCATTTAGAGAGTTTTACCCCGTACCTTGGTCCGGCTACGTGTGTCTAAGTTACTAACCCTTACCTTTACTTCATATTAAGCATCATATTCGATGTATAGTTTAGTTATTACTTCACACCAATCGAAACTAGACTATTAGATAGTATGCCACTAAATCTATGTCACGACCGAAATCTAGACCCTAGACGAGACCGGCGTCGTTGACCTCTCAGAGGTCGCAGACAAGCCTACTTACGTCATTCAGACTTCATCTAGGTTAACTTTAGCGGAAAATTTAAAACTTTTTATTTCTTAACATACTTGTTAAACATTCTTATCATTTCATAATTGTTCACCATCAACCATCTAACATTAAGAGATAAGCAACTGAAAGAAATAGTTCAATAAGTATCAAGTGTATTATTGCCAAAATGGCACCAATACAAAGTCTGAATAAAAACAGGAAAGAAACGCTAGTGGAACATGCTCCACTAGCTCAACTCTAAAACTAAGCTAGAATATAAAACAGTAGCATCCTCGAAAGCATCAGGACCTACCAACTCCGGATGAATGCTGGACGTTCGGATGACTGCAACAATGATCCTGTAGCTCTATCGTCCACCTGTGCCTGCACCTAAAATAGTATAATTGTATAGGGTTAGTACACACTTGTACTAAGTATGGATATATGCAAGCACACACCAAGGACATGCATGAGAAAGAATAGCTCTTCCCTAACAACGTGCTTATGGGAAGTCAAGTCAGTGGACTTGCCAAATTTAGATTAGGAAAGTTAGTGAACTTTCCAAATTTGGATTAGGAAAGTCAGTGAGCTTTCCAAATTTGGATTAGGAAAGTCAATGAGCTTTCTAAATTTGGATTAGGAAAGTTATGCCATGAGAGTAACATGCATCATCATAAATATCATATTGCACACAGCACATAACATCTTCATATAGCACATATCATAGTACATAACATATAACATATAACACATAACATATGGCACATAGCTTCTTTCATATCATTCATTCATATGCCATGAAACCTTGGAATCATGGACTTGACATTAAGACTTTCCAAAATGAGGGCTCAATAAATGGGACCTCAACTAGGGAGTCTTCATTAGCAAACTCAGAGTCTGCTTCATTCATTCATACGTACTTCATTTAATTTCGTTCATATGCCACTGTGAACACCAGCTATACCTAGGGTGTAGGTTAAGACTTTCATCGGGTTTGCTGTGCAATGATCAAGAATAACCTAATGTCATTACCTGAGTCTAGCTCACCTCTTGATTATCCTATCCTAACACCTTTGGTATCATTCATTTCATTATGTGCTTCATTTGAGGCTGGCCTCATTCATTCATTGGGAACATTAACTTTAACCGACATAGATCATGTGAGCATCATGAAATCCAGTGTCTCCCCCACACCGAAAAGAGGTTGAATCACCGGCCAAAGTGACCCAATAACATGCTAGCGTACATGGGAATTTAACCCCGCCAGATCCCTATATTGGCAGTATAGGTTCGAAGACTAGGAGATACAAGGTGACCCATACCGGGCAAGCCGGACAGTCTCATCTTAAGAGAGTTACGTGAACCTCCGCCTTTCCCGAAAGAAGGCATCACCGCTTATAGCTAGCCTATCAGTGCTCAGTATAAAGTTCCATTTCATTCAACTCATACGTCATGGAAGCTGACTTCTAGTATGAGGACATCATAGCTCATTAGATGATTTCTCATCTCATCATTAGTATTAAGTGTATTAATCTCAATACTTTCATTAGAGTGTTCATAGAGACTGATCTCTTCATTATCTTACACTCTCATAGGTGAGTATGTTTTGGTAATATTTACTTAGGCTCATTTAAGATTGCTCTCATCATTTGCATTAGCCTCATATCATGTTGTCACCACATTCATTGTCATTAGCACATTTGCTCTTCATGATTATTCACCTCATTTTACGTGAATGTTCATTTCATCATATGCCAACATACTTGGCCATTGGTGTGTTTCATACTCTTACTTAACCCTTCTAGTGTTTCGTCATTTTAGTACATATACTTTAGGTTCACTTTTTTAAAACATATGCTAGACTTATGAGTCTATACACACAAGCCATGAGGCTTCATTCATAATTCGTTAAGTGATTCATACATTCCTAAGATTATGTAGTACAAGACTTATGTATCTTGCATATATGCCAAGATCTTGATTTTTTATCTAAGTAGGTGGCATTATTCTTGGATATTTTGTTCACGTATGACTTATGTATCAATACGGAAGATGGGGCAAGGAAACCCAAGTTTGAATCACTTGGATATCATTTATATTTTTCATTAATTTTATTTCTAATATTCATAACATTAGAACTCTAAATTAAATCCCAACATTAACATCGAAGGATTAATTTTCTACTTAGTTTTGATCTTAGGTTGGCCGAAGGGTTGTGGGTTCGAACCCCCACAACCCCTTTTTAATTTTCATTACCTCATGTTGCCCACTCTCGCCTAAACCAAGAGGTTGTGGGATCAAACCCCCACAGCCTCTTGTATTTTTGTTATTAATTTCGCTTGCATAGGGAGGTTGTGGGTTCGAACCCCCACAGCCTCCTTATTTAAACTTTAATTTCGCTGAGGCTGTGAGGTGGTGGGTTCGAACCCCCACAGCCTCATAACTTTATTTTAATTAGATTAGGCGAGTGGAAGTGAGGTTGTGGGATCGAACCCCCACAGCCTCACTTTATTTCTTAGTTAATTTCGCCTCTCCTTTTCAGCCTTGAGGTCGTGGGTTCGATTCCCACGCCTCGCATTTTTCTTTTTCCTTATTTTCTCCTCGTTCGCGTGTTCCTGGAGGTCGTGGGTTCGAATCCCACGCCTCCCAAATATTTGTTTAATTAGTTTTCTCCTCCTTCTCCTCCAGTTCGCGAGTTCGTATTCCCCCAGCCCCATTTTCTTTTTCTTTGTGGCGAATTCCAGTAGCCAGGTTCGAATCCCCCCAGCCCCTTTTTCATTTCCCTTTATTCGCGAAACCAGTAGCTAAGGGGTTCGATTCCCCTTAGCCCCTTCACGTTTTTTTTTCTTTTTCCGCCTTCTTAATATGTGAGGTCTTGGGTTCAATTCCCCTTGACCTCACTTATTTTATTTCCCCTTTAAAAACCCAGATTTTAACCCCATTGTAGAGTACACAAATCTGGAAAATTTTAGTCATTCTTCAACTCATTTTTAGGCGCATCTTTCATAAGTTTATTTGGCTAAAAGATTGTTATTCAATCAATCATATTTCATTGCAATAAACATCACATTGTATACACATTTCACACATAAAATACACAAGAAATACATGTCTTACAAGACCCCAAAACAGTGGCTAAACACACTGCCAACGTGCACGCATACACACCTCCTTTTCCGACCACACTTTGATTGTCATCTTCGTGATTCCCCGCACATAAACATATTCACATTTAATATAAACACATCATACATGCCTAAATCTACCAGCACAACATACCCATCCTACGAATTCATTTGGGAGCTAGTGACAAGGACATGCAAAGGGGAACAACCTTAGTTTCGGAGTGAATAGTTTAAATCGTAAGGGGCCTCTTGGGAAAGGGACCAAGAGAGAAGAAACCCATACCTTTTGACGTTGTTCAAGCGTGAAGTTTCTGCCCAAAAGTTCCTCCAAACCACGCCCAATTCACCTCAACGTACACACCACTCGACGAACAACCTCTCTTTGCCTTGTCGTTTTTGATTACTTTGCTTTTCTTAAAACATTCCGTGTGTTCTTCAAGTGTGAAGAACAATTGTTGTTAAACAGTTCTTGAGTTTTTTTGTTAGGCAGAGCGTGAGAGAATGAGAGTTGAGATACGTGAAAGAGAGTTGAGAAACGTGAAAGAGAGTTATTAGGATTAGGAGTGTAGGTTTGAATTTAGTCAAAGTAAGGTTTAATTTAACTAATAAAAATCTCATTTATTTATCTTAGGTAAAATGACCATTGTGCCCTTACCAAAAATCTGATTTTTTATCAACAATTAAATCCTTAATTGATGCTTCTAGTGGGGCTCGAACCCGAGTGACATCCCATTTGCGAAAATGGGTCACTTCGGGTCTCCCCAACCCAAATTGCTCTTTTAAATTAAATTAATTAATGAATTTATTAATTCCTCAGGGTAATTACAATATTACCCTTGGCCTGGAAAAGACCATTTTACCCCTGGACCCTCAAAACTTAAAATTTCTTCTTTTAAGTCCGGTAAAGACTCTTTCAATTAAATCTTCGTTTTCGTGAGCCTCACATGGTTGGTTCCAACCTTTTTAAGCTCAATAAACTCCCCAAGTTAGTTGTCTTGGTCGTAGTAGGGGTTCTGAGGTCTGGTTCTACGCGTATCAATCCGTGTGGACCTTGGTCCAATCGCAAGTATTCTTCATACCTTAAGTAATTATCTTATTCATTTTTAGGTTTGTTACATTATCCCCCCCCCCCTTAGGAACATTCATCCCCGAATGACACTACCAATACACATCGTAATGCCAGTCAGATCATAACAAAATCACTATGCACAGTCAAGCAATAGCAACAAAATACGGAGAGATAAGGAAACATAGACTAAAAAGTAGGAAGTCTAACCTCAAGAGCTGAATAGATGACGGTAGCGGGATCTCATGTCGGCCTCAGCCTCCCACGTAGCACCCTTAAAAAGATGATTTCTCCACAATACCTTCACTGTGGCAATCTCCTTGTTCCTTAGCCGCTTGACCTGTCTGTCTAAGATCTCAACAGGTACCTCCTCATAAGACAAGTCTTCACCAACCCCCAAACCTTCAACAGGTAGAATCGATGCTGGATCACCTAGGCACTTCTGCAACATAGAGACATGAAAGACTGGATGAACAGAAGCTAGCTCCGCAGGCAATGCTAACACATAGGCCACCTCACCCACACGCTGTAGGATCTCATATGGCCCTACATACCTCGGACTCAGCTTCCCTTTTCTACCAAATCTCATCACCCCTTTCATAGGTGATATCTCCAAGTAAACCTGGTCACCAACATCAAACTCTAAGGGCCGCTTTCTGTTATCTGCATATGACTTCTGCCGACTGTAAGCAGTAGCCAACCTGTCCCTAATCACTCTGACCTTTTCTAAGGCCTCATGAATGATCTCTGGACCCATAATGGATTACTCTTCAACCTCGAACCACCCAACTGGAGATCTACACCTCCTACCATACAGTGCCTCAAACGGTGCCATCCCAATGCTGGAGTGATAGCTATTATTATAGGAGAACTCTATCAAAGGTAGATGGTCATCCTAGTTACCTCTGAAGTCGATCACACACGCTCTCAACATGTCCTCCAATGTCTGAATGGTGCGCTCTGCCTGCCCATCTGTCTGAGGATGAAAGGCAGTGCTAAGCTTTACCTGCGTGCTCAAGATCTTCTGGAAAGATCTCCAGAAATGTGAAGTAAAATGAGCTCCTCTATCTGAAATGATAAACAAAGGAATCCCATGGCATCTCACAATCTCATCAATGTAGAGTCTCGCATAATCCTCGGCTCTGTAAGTAGACTTCACAGGGATAAAGTGGGCAGACTTAGTCAATCTGTCCACAATAACCCATATGGAGTCATGCTGCCTCCTAGTCCTCGAAAGACCAACCATGAAGTCCATATTAATTGCCTCCCACTTCCAAGTCGGAACCTCAATAATCTGAGTCAGACCGAAAGGCTTAAGATGCTCTGCCTTGACCTGCTGACAATTAGGACACTTGGCCACATACTCTGCAATGTCCTTCTTCATGCCATCCCACCAATAAATCTGCTTAAGATCATGATACATCTTGGTGGAACCTGGATGTATGAAATATCTGCAACCATGGGACTCTGCAACAATCTTGGTCCGCAAATCATCCACTGGTACACACAGCCTGTCCTGATACCTAAGTATGCCATCACATCCCAAAGCAAAAGACTCATTCATTTTCATCAGCACTGAGTCCTTCAGCTCCATCAACACAGGATCTAGATGTTGACCCTGCTTGACTTCAACTACCAAGGATGATTCAGAACTAGGATGAACTGAAACATCCCTACTAGTAGAGTCAACCAATCGCACACCCAGTCTGGCCAGTCTGTGTACATCTTTCACCATGTCCTTCTCATCCTCAACGTGGGCTGTACTTCCCATGCTCATCCTGCTCATAGCATCAGCTACAACATTAGCCTTACCTGGATGGTAGTGCACATTCATTTCATAATCCTTCAACAGCTCCAACCATATTCGTTGACGTAGATTCAACTCCCTCTGTGTGAACACGTACTGGAGACTCTTGTGGTCTGTAAATACATCCACATGCACTCCATGCAAGTAGTGCCTCCACGGCTTCAGTGCAAACACCACATCTACCAACTCCAGGTCATGAGTAGGATAATTCTTCTCATGAACCTTGAGCTGTCTGGACGCATAGGCTATCACCTTTCCAACCTGCATAAGAACACAACCCAAACCAACCATAGATGCATCATAGTAAACAGTGTAATTCTCACCACACTTAGGCAAAGTAAGCACCGGGGCTGAAGTGAGTCTGTCCTTGAGCTCCTGGAAACTCCTCTCACAAGTCTCCGTCCACTCAAACTTGGCTTTCTTCTTAGTCAAAGCTGTCAATGGGGCAGCAATGGAAGAAAAGCCCTCCACAAACCTGCAGTAGTAACCAGCCAATCCCAAAAAGCTACGGATGTCAGTGGGAGTAAGTGGCTTTGGCTAGTTCTTCACAGCCTCAGTCTTCCTGGGATCTACCTCCACGCCCTGATCGGACACAACATGACCTAGGAAGGTCACTGATCTCAGCCAGAATTCACATTTGCTGAATTTGGCATACAACTGATGTTGTCTAAGTACCAACAAGGTTAGTCTCAAATGCTGTTCATGCTCTTCCTTGGTTTTAGAGTAGATGAGAATGTCATCAATGAATACTATGACGAAAGAGTCAAGGTATTCACGGAAGACTCTGTTCATAACATCCATAAATGCAGCAGGTGCATTCGTGAGACCAAATGACATGACTAGAAACTCATAGTGAACATAGCGGGTACGAAAGGCTGTCTTTGGGACATCTCCATCCCTAACCCTAAGCTGATCGAACAAATCATCTATTCTGGGAAGTGGATACTTATTCTTAATAGTGACTTTGTTGAGCTGCCGATAATCGATACACATTCTAAGGGTTCCAGCTTTCTTTTTCACAAACAACACTGGAGCACCCCTGTCACGTCCCGAAAGCACCGCCTAAAAGTTAGGGAAACCTTCAAATCATGACCGGGCATACTTGACCCCTTTGGGGTCTCGTACAAGCCCTCTAACTAGCATTCATAACATAAAGCATGAAAAGTAGTGCGGAATTAAAACTTTTCACAATAATAATAAATAAAAAAGTCTTTTCATAAATACTAGGAAATCTTATCGTCACAAGCCAACTTAAAGACACAACTTGGAATCTTAGGGACACGGCCCTTTACAATAAAAGTAAAAACATTTTTATGTCTTAATTAAGAAACTATGAAACATAAAACTATGTCCTCGAATGTATGAGGACATACCCAATCCTTGAGAGATAGAATTCCCAAGCTTCAACTCCGATCCTCCAAAAAGGCTTCCAACCTATACTCATAAGGTATATAAAAGTATGGGGTCAGTACAACAATGTACTAAGTATGGCATATGCAAAAACATACAAAAAGGGACATTTTAGTAAAAATAACTTTTAATGCAATCTAAAGCAATATTCATGAATCTAGGAAAAAAACAACATAAGAATCGACAATCAACACTTTATGGCAACTTTACCAAAACTTAGAGTAATCAAAAGGAACATTTAAATGAACTTACTATCTTACAATGACAATTGAATAAAGCATCACAGTGAATATATTGGATTCTTACAATGAAGACCTTACAGTGAATGGCACGGTCCAAGTCATATGAACTCTTTTTCCTTTGAAGTTGCCCTAACCCAAGGTTATCCTAAGACTCCCTAAAGTGAGATAAGAAGGGATTTTCATTACACCTCCCTTCAAAGCACACCAAAGCGACTCTTAAAACTACCAAATCTTAGGCTTACTTCATTGGAAATCAAATCCACGCCCTTGGCTAACATATGCAAAACACTCATGGAAATATAGGTCATACCAAGTGCAATGTGAGAGTAGCATCCCATACTACCACTCCCACTTAGTACTCCTAATGTATTCCATTTACTCAAGTACTCCACAATAATCCTCCATAACACTACACCATAGTACTTATTCACACGGACTTCATGAAGGTACTCTTCTCCCCTAGTAGGTATAGGTCACACCAAGTGCAATGTAAGAATAGCACCCCATACTACTACTCCCACTCAATGCTCCTACTCGGTAACTAATGTGGATTGAGCACTTCACGACATACATACACAAGATTCAATAATATACAAGATAATTAGTTTCAAATCAATTCTTTGTGGGAGTTAGCTTAACCGACAAAGACCATGAGAGCTAGACATGGAATCCCGATATTAACCCCTAATGGATGAGGGATCCTTACTTGCCTAGTGTAAGGTCATGCTTCTTAGCGTTTACATGGCTTTTCCAATAGCTACACCTATGCGGGCACATAGTTAAGGGATAAGGAGATTGCTACTAAGTAACTCACTCTATACTAACGAGGAGTACTCATCTCAAGAGGTACTTTGGATTACAACATCTCAACTCACGAAGTTCTATCCACCTCCCCTTCATATCCTCTCGGTGCTAGGCATAACTCCCCACGGATTTCTCAACATAATAGTCTATCTTAGAAAGCTCACTAGGAATGGAGAGGTTGCTACTAGACACTACATCTCAACTCACGAAGTGTGTCCACCTCAAGATTCCCCTTTTTGCTCAACTTGGCATAATACAAATCTTAAAAGAGTGTGTGTGTGTGTACATGTGCACACCTTGCATATAAACATCGCTTCATTATCATCAAGTTCTACACATACTTTAACCTTAATTCATCAAGTTACACACTCTACATGCTTCTCATAATCATACACTTCATTTAGACATAAACTAGGTCAAACATGCAATTCAAGCTACGTCAAACACAATACAAGACCCATTTCCCAAATATCTTCATTTCACATATTAGACCTTCAAGATCACATACTAAGTAACATTAAGTTCATCAATTAGCACCGCCACCCATAAGGTGGACCATACCACTCAATAGCAATTCATAATAAGAAATATACCATGAGAGCAACTCATCAACAAATCAAACCATCATCACCCATAAGCAATTTATCAATATTTCACCATATTAAAGCACTTAGGGCAGTAACTACACCAACATGACATACAGAAGAAGACCCAAGTTCATACCTTACTCAAATCATGCTCACATAACCCATTTTCAAGCCAAAAGTTGAACTATACATATACAAGAGTTTCATGGAGTTTTTAACATCAAAGTCATCAATTCAAACCAAGATAAATACATTTAAACCATTAGAACTTAAATACAAGAATACTCATACTAGAAATCAAAGTTAGAAGAAGTTTGAGTTTAGAAACCCTTTTGAAAACCATTTTGGAAATTGACTTCTTGAATGAAAAGATATTCAAGAATGGATACCATACCTTTAAGAGAAGGAAATCCACTAATTTTGATGAAGAAACAAGTCCAAATAAGCCCTCTTTTCCCTCCTTGAGCCTTGGCTTCAATGGTGACTTTGAGAGAGAGTTTTCTTTTTAGAGAGAGAGTTTGAATGTTGAAGTGAGGGGGTCTTGTCTAGGTCAATGGTTTAAAACTCATTTAATATACCCAAAAATCCCTTAACAAACCTTCCAAACTCTTATTTAGACGTGGGGTGAATTTACAAGTTCACCCCTAACTTTACAGAAAAATCTGTGCACAGGGATAGACTTGCGACGACCTGGTTGTGACGGGGCGTCACGGGTGCAACGGACCGTCCTGACCATCCGTTGCAAACATCAGAGGCTTGACAAGGGTCCCCTCCACACCCTTGAATGAGTCCCCCACGACGAAACCTTGTGACGGGGCGTCACAGCCATGACTGGCCATCGACTGCTCCATCGCCGAGGCTGCCTGGGACAGCCTGCTTACCAGGTTTTGGGTCCTTCCTCAAGGACCCTTCGATGGTCCTTGGGGATAATTTCCTGGACGTTTCCAACACAAATATGATCATCTATAAGTTTAACACCTCTCACACGAATTTCATCCAAAACAAACACATAAAACTTGACGAAACTCGTCTAGACGTACGAGGTCAACTCAAGGCATAACTTTCGAATGCCTTGGACGTTCTTGGTCGTTTGACCTCTAAAATTCACGAAACTTTGCACACTGCCTAAGGATACTAAACTAACTCCGTTTAACTTAAGGTCGAATCAATAAAAAATCATGAAGCTCTAGTTCACCTTAGTTCATTTTGGGGCGTTATATTCTCCCCCACTTGGAATAACATTCGTCCTCGAATGACACCTAAATTTTTAATAACAACAAGGACTCTCTTAGCATCATATAATTCACTTAGATAATGATCAAAACATCAACAATCAAAGCATCAATTAGCAAGGAACATCAGTTCACACTTGCAACACTTATCAACATAGACAACTTTTGCCAAACTCACAAAGTCAAAACTCAACCTTAAACTTCTTTTATGGAGGAACTACCTTATCCAACATTAAACATGCTCTTATACAACAATTTTTCACATATTTAAACTTCAATTAAGGCAAGGCAAAAAATTTTCTCAAATTGCAAATTTTTCACAGTGAACATTCACATACAAAACTTTTAAAATTCCACTCTTTGAGCAATTTATCAAGATGACATGATCATCTGAACTATGAAACCATATAAACTCATGTCATAACACAAAAGCAACAATAACAAAGAGTTGAGACTTACCAAAACCATCAATTCAGATTAACTATCCTTTCTAGCCCCCATCCCAAAGGAAGGGTTCTTCTTGGGAGCATTAGAATCTAGGGAAGCTTGATTGACATCTCTCCCCCTTGATTTAAGGTTTGTGCACTCCCTCATCTTGTGGCCTTTATTACCACATGCAAAACAATCATCCGTTCCGGCAAGACACTTACCCCCATGTTGCTTGCCACAAGTAGGGCACCTAGCCCTTTCATAGGAATGACCACCACCTTGAGAAGATTGATTTGGAGCCCTATCCTTGTTTCCCATAGAAGAATCTTGGGGATAAAACCTCTTCTTAGGCCTTTGGTGACTAGAATCATCCGACCTAGGTCTCTTACCCTCTTGTCTTATCTCCCTAATTTTGGACTCCTCAATTTGTTGTGCATAAACCATGAGCCTAGAGATATCCATGTCATTAAGAAGCATAGCCGTACGACACGCTTTTTCCACCAAGCTAGACACGCCCATCACAAACTTGTTCATCCTAGCCCTAGGGTTGGCTACCATGGTTGGGGCATACTTAGATAGTTGGGTGAATTTGAGAGAGTTAGTTTCAAATCAACTCTTTGTGGGAGTTAGCTTAACCGACAAAGACCATGAGAGCTAGACATGGAATCCCGATATTAACCCCTATCGGATGAGGGATCCTTACTTGCCTAGTGTAAGGTCATGCTTCTTAGCGTTTACATGGCTTTTCCAATAGCTACACCTATGCGGGCACATAGTTAAGGGATAAGGAGATTACTACTAAGTAACTCACTCTCTACTAACGAGGAGTACTCATCTTAAGAGGTACTTTGGATTACAACATCTCAACTCACGAAGTGCAATCCACCTCCCCTTCATATCCTCTCGGTGCTAGGCATAACTCCCCACGGATTTCTCAACATAATAGTCTATCTTAGAAAGCTCACTAGGAATGGAGAGGTTGCTACTAGACACTACATCTCAACTCACGAAGTGTGTCCACCTCAAGATTCCCTTTTTTGCTCAACTTGGCATAATACAAATCTTAAAAGAGTGTGTGTGTGTGTACATGTGCACACCTTGCATATAAACATCGCTTCATTATCATCAAGTTCTACACATACTTTAACCTTAATTCATCAAGTTACACACTCTACATGCTTCTCATAATCATACACTTCATTTAGACATAAACTAGGTCAAACATGCAATTCAAGCTACGTCAAACACAATACAAGACCCATTTCCCATATATCTTCATTTCACATATTAGACCTTCAAGATTACATATTCAAAACATACTAAGTAACATCAAGTTCATCAATTAGCACCGCCACCCATAAGGTGGACCATACCACTCAATAGCAATTCATAATAAGAAATATACCATGAGAGTAACTCATCAACAAATCAAACAATCATCACCCATAAGCAATTTATCACTATTTCACCATATTAAAGCCCTTAGAGCAGTAACTACACCAACATGACATACACAAGAAGACCCAAGTTCATACCTTACTCAAATCATGCTCACATAACTCATTTTCAAGCCAAAAGTTGAAGTATGCATATACAAGAGTTTCATGGAGTTTTTAACATCAAAGTAATCAATTAAAACCAAGATAAATACATTTAAACCATTAGAACTTAAATACAAGAAGACCCATACTAGAAATCAAAGTTAGAAGAAGTTTGAGTTTAGAAACCCTTTTGAAAACCATTTTGGAAATTGACTTCTTGAATGAAAAGATATTCAAGAATGGATACCATACCTTTAAGAGAAGGAAACTCACTAATTTTGATGAAGAAACAAGTCCAAAGCATCCCTCCTTTCCCTCCTTGAGCCTTGGCTTCAATGGTGACTTTGAGAGAGAGTTTTCTTTTTTGAGAGAGAGTTTGAATTTTGAAGTGAGGGGGTCTTGTCTAGGTCTAGGGTTTAAAACTCATTTAATATACCCAAAAATCCCTTAACAAACCGTCCAAACTCTTATTTAGACGTGGGGTGAATTTACAAGTTCACCCCTAACTTGGCAGAAAAATTTGCGCACAGGGACAGACTTGCGACGACCTGCTTGTGACGGGGCGTCACGGGTGCAACGGACCGTCCTGACCATCCGTTGCAAACTTCAGAGGCTTGCCAAGGGTTCCCTCTACACCCTTGAAGAATTGCCCCACGATGAAACCTTGTGACGGGGCGTCACAGCCATGACTGGCCGTCGACTGCTCCGTCGCCAAGGCTGTCCCACCAGGTTTTGGGTCCTTCCTCAAGGACCCTTCGATGGTCCTTGGGGATAATTTCTAGGACGTTTCCAACACAAATATGATCATCTATAAGTTTAACACCTCTCACACGAATTTCATCCAAAATGAACACATAAAACTTGACGAAACTCGTCTAGACGTACGAGGTCGACTCAAGGCATATCTTTCGAATGCCTTGGACGTTCTTGGTCGTTTGACCTCCAAACTTCACGAAACTTTGCACACTCCCTAAGTACACTAAACTAACTCCGTTTAACTTAAGTTTGAATCAAGAAACAATCATGAGGCTCTAGTTCACCTTAGTTCATTTTGGGGCGTTATAGCCCCAAGGGGATATGCTCGGCTGAATGAAACCCTTGTTAGTGAGATATATTAACTGCAGCTTCAACTCTTTGAGTTCAGCTGGAGCCATTCTATAAGGAGGAATTGAAATTGGTTTAGTATCGGGTTCTAAGTCGATACCAAAATCAATCTCTCGAGGGGGAGGGACTCCAGGCAAATCATCAGGAAACACATCTAAAAACTCATTCACTACAGGCACTGAGTCTATGGAAGGAATGTCATGATCCAAATCATTAACACTCACAAGATGACACAATAACCCCTTGGACATCATTTTATTGGCCTTAAGGTTCGAAATCAAGAGGTTAGGACGACTCGAGTTGTACCCCTCCTAGACTAGCTCCTCTTCATTAGGGAAACAAAATCTCACCACTCTAATACGACAGTCCAAGCAATCATAACAACTGTGAAGCCAGTCCATGCCAAGAATAACATCAAAATCATGCATGGGTAACTCAACCAAGTCTGCACACATAGTCTTACCACTTATCACTATTGGGCAACCCTTGTATACTCTATCAGTTCTTACATTTTCTCCTAAAGGTGTACTAACCACTATAGGATCATGCAGAACATCAGGCAATGTCTCAAAAGTGAGAGCAAGCAAAGGAGTTACAAAGGAAAGCGTAGACCCTGGATCAAGTAAAGCATAAACAGAAGTTGAGAATGCTTGCAGCATACCTGTGACCACATCAGCGGCCTTCTCCTGCTCCTTCCTGCCCTTCAGGGCATAGAACCTGTTCCTCTTAGGAGGTTCGGCTGCTGCTGCACCCTGTGGATTTGTCCTAAGCTGAGCATTACCTCCAGCCTGACCTCTGTTCTGTGGGCAGTCTCTAACCATGTGTCCACTCTTACCGCAACCGAAGCAGGCATTAGTGCCTTGTTTGCACTCTTCACTGTGAGCTCGGCCACACTTAGCACAATTCTTTTTGGGATGCTGCATCTCACCTCCAATTGCCCTTCTTGGTCTCATGTCTGCCTCCTCTAGGTGTTGTACTCCTCTGAAAAATTTGAGTTCCCATAACTCTGTTGCCCCTTCTTGAACCTGGGCTGTTCACGGTCGTCAAAATTGTTTCTGTGGCCTCCATGGCTGGGACCTGCCTGATCTTGAGGCTTAGGCCTCCTAGCATCACAAACACCCCTCTTTTTATGGCTGTCCTCTACCTGCTGGACATGCACCATCAACCTGGAGAGGTCCATATTATCATGGAGCATCGCAGACTGACACTCCTCCTCCAGATCTCCATTGATTTCTATGAGGAACCTGCTCATCTCATCCCTGTTGTTAGACACGAGGGAAGTAGCATAACAAGATAATTTAACAAACTTTAGTACTCACCTCATCCTTGCTATTAAATACTAAGGAAAGTAGCATACCTGGATAGCTTAACAAACTTCAGGGAATACTCCCTGACTGTCATAGATCCCTGATTAAGGTTGATGAACTCCTCAACCTTGGCCTCCCTCATTTCTCTGGGAAAGAATCTATCCAGAAAGGCTGTCTTAAACATCTCCCAAGTGACTGGAACTCCGCCCAAAGCTTGTCTATCCTGCCACATCTTGCACCAAGTTTGTGCAACATCCTTGAGCTGATAGGAAGTCAGCTCAGCCTTCTCAGTATCTGTGGCCCCCATAGCCACCAAAATCTTATGCACCTCATCCACAAACTCCTGGGGATCCTCTGCAGTCCTAGACCCTGTGAAAATAGGAGGATTCATCCTCGTGAAGTCTCTCGGTCTGTCAGCCATGCTACGAACCGGTGGGTTCTCCCTCTGAACATCCTACCGATTGACCTGAGTAGTCATAGCCTGGGCCTGCATAGTAATGGCCTGTGCCATCTGGGCCAGAGATGCCCTCACCTCAGCATCAGTCAACCTAGCTAGGTTAGCTGGCATAGCCACTCCTTCAGCTGGAGCCTGGGGTGGATCCTGATTTCCCCCAGCAGCTGCACCTCCTCTCCTCTGACCAATAGCCCTCCTAGTATTCATTCTCTGAAAACAACAAAGATTGATGTTAGACACGCTCATAACACCAAGAAATTAAACTTTAGGAAAAGCACGATAAGATCAGAAAAAGGGAAGTTTTCCTACGCATCATGCAGTCTCTAATCCAGGATAGTGGTGCACTTCACTACCATGACTTAGAAACTACTCAACGTGGTTGATGTGAACTCATTATTCTCGAAATTAAACCTAGTGCTCAGATACCAACTTTGTCACAACCGAAATCTAGACCCCAGACGAGACCGTCATCGTTGACCTTAAAAAGATCGTAGACAAGCCTACTTACGTCATTCAGACTTCATCTAGGTTAAATTTAGCGGAAAATTTGAAATTTTTTGTTTCTTAACATATTTGTTAAACATTCTTATCATTTCATAATTGTTCACCATCAACCATCTAACATTAAGAGATAAGCAACTGAAAGAAATAGTTCAATAAGTATCAAGTGTATAATTGCCAAAATGGCACCAATACAAAGTCTGAATAAAAATAGGAAAGAAACACTAGTGGAACATGCTCCACTAGTTCAACTCTAAAACTAAGCTAGAATATAAAACAGTAGCATCCTCGAAAGCATGAGGACCTACCAACTCCGGATGAATGCTGGACGTCCGGATGACTGCAACAATGATCCTGTAGCTCTATCGTCACCTGTGCCTGCACCTAAAATAGTATAATTGTATAGGGTTAGTACACACTTGTACTAAGTATGGGTATATGCAAGCACACACCAAGGACATGCATGAGAAAGAATAGCTCTTCCCTAACAACGTGCTTATGGGAAGTCAAGTCAGTGGACTTGCCAAATTTGGATTAGGAAAGTTAGTGAACTTTCCAAATTTGGATTAGGAAAGTCAGTGAGCTTTCCAAATTTAGATTAGGAAAGTCAGTGAGCTTTCCAAATTTGGATTAGGAAAGTTATGCCATGAGAGTAACATGCATCATCATAAATATCATATTGTACACAACATATAACATCTTCATATAGAACATATCATAGTACATAACATATAACATATAACACATACATATGGCACATAGCTTCTTTCATATCATTCATTCATATGCCATGAAACCTTGGAATCATGGACGTGACGTTAAGACTTTCCAAAATGAGGGCTCAACATATGGGACCTCAACTAGGGAGTCTTCATTAGCATACTAAGAGTCTGCTTCATTCATTCATACGTACTTCATTTCATTTCGTTCATATGCCAGTATGAACACCAGCTATACCTAGGGTGTAGTTTAAGACTTTCATCGGGTTTGCTAAGCAATGAGCAAGAATAACCTAATGTCATTACCTGAGTCTAGCTCACCTCTTGATTATCCTATCCTAACACCTTTGGTTTCATTCATTTCAGTATGTGCTTTATTTGAGGCTGGCCTCATTCATTCATTGGGAACTTTAACTTTAACCGACATAGATCATATGAGCATTATGAAATCCAGTGTCTCCCCCACACCGAAAAGAGGTGGAATCACCGGCCAAAGTTACCCAATAACATGCTAGCGTATATAGGAATTTAACCCCGCCATATCCCTATATTGGCAGTATAGGTTCGAAGACTAGAACATACAAGGAGACCCATACCCGGCAAGCCGGACAGTCTCATCTTATGAGAGTTACGTGAACCTCCGCCCTTCCCGAAAGAAGGCATCACCGCACATAGCTAGCCTATCGGTGCTCAGTATAAAGTTCCATTTCATTCAACTCATACGTCATGGAAACTGACTTCTAGTATGAGGACATCATAGCTCATTAGATGATTTCTCATCTCATCATTAGTATTAAGTGTATTAATCTCAATACTTTCATTAGAGTATTCATAAAGACTGATCTCTTCATTATCTTACACTCTCATAGGTGAGTACGTTTTGCTAACTTTTACTTAGGCTCATTTAAGATTGCTCTCATCATTTGCATTAGCCTCATATCATGTTGTCACCACATTCATTGTCATTAGTACATTTGCTCTTCATGATTATTCACCTCATTTTACGTGAATGTTCATTTCATCATATGCCAACTTACTTGGCCATTGGTGTGTTTCATACTCTTACTTAACCCTTCTAGGGTTTCGTCATTTCAGTACATATACCTTAGGTTCACTTCTTTTAAACGTATGCTAGACTTATGAGTCTATACACACAAGCCATAAGGCTTCATTCATAATTCGTTAAGTGATTCATACATTCCTAAGATTATGTAGTACAAGACTTATGTATCTTGCATATATGCCAAGATCTTCATTTTTTATCTAAGTAGGTGGCATTATTCTTGGATATTTTGTTCACGTATGACTTATGTATCAATACGGAAGATTGGGCAAGGAAACCCAAGTTTGAATCACTTGGATATCATTTATATTTTTCATTGATTTTATTTCTAATATTCATAACATTAGAACTCTAAATTAAATCCCAACATTAACATCGAAGGATTAATTTTCTACTTAGTTTTGCTCTTAGGTTGGCCGAAGGGTTGTGGGTTCAAACCCCCACAACCCCTTTTTAATTTTCATTACCTCATGTTGCCCATTCTCGCCTAACCCAAGAGGTTGTGGGATCGAACCGCCACGGCCTCTTGTATTTTTGTTATTAATTTCGCTTGCATAGGGAGGTTGTGGGTTCGAACCCCCACAGCCTCCTTATTTAAACTTTAATTTCGCTGAGGCTGTGAGGTGGTGGGTTCGAACCCCACATCCTCATAACTTTATTTTAGTTAGATTAGGCGAGTAGCAGTGAGGTTGTGGGATCGAACCCCCACAACCTCACTTTATTTCTTAGTTAATTTTGCCTCTCCTTTTCAGCCTTGAGGTCGTGGGTTCGATTCCCACGCTTCGCGTTTTTCTTTTTCCTTATTTTCTCCTCGTTCGCGCGTGCCTGGAGGTCGTGGGTTCGAATCCCACGCCTCCTAAATATTTGTTTAATTAGTTTTCTCCTCCTTCTCCTCCAGTTCGCGAGTTCGAATCCCCCCAGCCCCATTTTCTTTTTCTTTGTGGCGAATTCCAGTAGCCAGGTTCGAATCCCCCCAGCCCCTTTTTCTTTTCCCTTTATTCGCGAAACCAATAGCTAAGGGGTTCGATTCCCCTTAGCCCTTCATGTTTTTTTTTTCTTTTTCAGCCTTCTTAACATGTGAGGTCTTGGGTTCAATTCCCCTTGACCTCACTTATTTTATTTCCCCTTTAAAAACCCAGATTTTAACCCCATTGTAGAGTGCACAAATCTGGAAAATTTTAGTCATTCTTCAACTCATTTTTAGGCGCATCTTTCATAAGTTTATTTGGCTAAAAGATTGTTATTCAATCAATCATATTTCATTGCAATAAACATCACATTGTATACATATTTCACACATAAAATACACAAGAAATACATGTCTTACAAGACCCCAAAATAGTGGCCAAACACACTGCCAACGTGCACGCATACACACCTCCTTTTTCGACCACACTTTGATTGTCATCTTTGTGATTCCACGCACATAAACATATTCACATTTAATATAAACACATCATACATGCCTAAATCTACCAGCACAACATACCCATCCTACGAATTCATTTGGGAGCTAGTGACAAGGACATGCAAAGGGGAACAACCTTAGTTTCAGAGTGAATAGCTTAAATCGTAAGGGGCCTCTTGGGAAAGGGACCAAGAGAGAATAAACCCACACCTTTTGACGTTGTTCAAGCGTGAAGTTTTTGCCCAAAAGTTCCTCCAAACCACACCCAATTCACCTCAAGGTACACACCACTCGACGAACAACCTCTCTTTGCCTTGACGTTTTTGATTACTTTGCTTTTCTTAAAAATTTTCGTGTGTTCTTCAAGTGTGAAGAACAATTGTTGTTAAACAGTTCTTGAGTTTTTTTGTTAGGAAGAGCGTGAGAGAATGAGAGTTGAGAGACGTGAAAGAGAGTTGAGAGACGTGAAAGAGAGTTATTAGGATTAGGAGTGTAGGTTTGAATTTAGTCAAAGTAAGGTTTAATTTAACTAATAAAAATCTGATTTATTTAGCTTAGGTAAAATGACCATTGTGCCCTTACCAAAAATCTGATTTTTTTATCAACAATTAAATCCTTAATTGATGCTTCTAGTGGAGCTCGAACCCGAGTGACACCCCATTTGCGAAAATGGGTCACTTCGGGTCGCCCCAACTCGAATTACTCTTTTAAATTAAATTAATTAATTAATTTATTAATTTCTCAGGGTAATTACAATATTACCCTTGGCCTAGAAAAGACCATTTTACCCCTGGACCCTCAAAACTTAAAATTTCTTCTTTTAAGTCCAGTAAAGACTCTTTCGATTAAATCTTTGTTTTCGTGAGCCTCACATGGTTGGTTCCAACCTTTCCAAGCTCAATTAACTCCCCAAGTTAGTTGGCTTGGTCGTAGTAGGGATTCTGAGGTCTGGTTCTACGCGTATCAATCCGTGTGGACCTTGGTCCAATCGCAACCATTCTTGACACCTTAAGTAATTATCTTATTCATTTTTAGGGTTGTTACAATCTATGTTGATAATTCTTTTCCTATTAACTACCCCCTTGGTCCGGCAAGTAGAAATAAGGTGAGTTCTAACGTGTGCACTCGTTAAAAAGACTTCTAAGCAAGAGAATTATCAATGCATGGAAGAACCTATTTGAGAATTGTTATTAAGCTAGGTTTACTTTGTTAATCACCCATGGTTCCCACAACCCTAGTTGTGGATTTGGCTACACATGCATAGAAGAACGCAATTCATAGTTGATAAACAATAAATCATGAACTTACATTGACAAATTCGAAGAAAATCCCAAAATTCAACTTAAAATCACAAAAATATCTTGAAAACCAAATCCGGAAATTTGAATTAATGCCCAAGTTGCAAAAACAAATCTCCAATAACAAAACTAAGAAAGTAGTAATAGAATCCAACCCCAAAAACGAGGTTTTAAACCCTATTTATAAAAAACATTATCCTAAAATAAAAGGAATTCAAATAAGGAAAGTTGTCCAAAAACGCGGCTTCAATCGACGACCCACAGACGGTCCGTCGATGAAACAACAGACCGTCGACTGCCTTCGTAAGTCCAGACTTAGCATCTTTTTTTAGCCTTCAACTAGCATCTTCTGTGATCCAATCGACGGACCAACAGCACGGTCCGTCGATGCTTCTCGCCGTTCCACACTTAGCTTTTCTTCAACATCAGGTACTGGATATTCTATGATCAGATCGACAATTTAACAGGACGGTAATCGACGGACCGTCAATCACCGTAGACCCACACTTGGTCAAAATTTCCCGAGTTGCTTCCAGATGCCTGAACCTTCAATCGACGGTCACCATCTACGGTCCGTCGATGGAACAACGGACCGTCAATGGCCTTCATGGGTCACCTCTGCACTAAATATCCACAGCCTTCTGCGTTTTGGTTTTGGATACCTTTCCTGCAAAACAAATATAAAAACATATTAAAATTACTACAAAAAGGCTCTAGAAACACACCAATATTAAGGAAAACGCATTGAAAGTACCGTGAAACAACGGTACATCACCCCCTAGAAGTAACATGTCGTACTTAACCTCTCGGATGTCTTATACAAGCCTATAGTTATCATTCATCGCATTGACATAGTAAATTTAGCGGGAAATTTAAAACTTTTCATAGCACATCATATGCTAGAAACTTTAATTCATATATATATAAAACATAAGTCATAATACAAACTTAGACCTTAAGTCTCTTTACCATATTAGACTTAATCAACATTAGAGTACATTAGGGACACGACCCTTACTACATAAGCATAAGTATAAAACTTATAAAACTTTACAGTAAACATAAGTAGGAGATCCTTGAACTTAAGGATTCCTTTCACTGAGCTTGGGAATCATATATCAAGCTCTTCATCATTCAAGACATCCTTTAACCATCCATAACCTACAGTTTGTGTAAAAATTAGAGAAGAATAGGATTAGTACAAGAATGCACTAAGTATGGCAACCATTCAAAAACATGCACTTAAAAGGGACATTTTCTTGAAATCATACTTCATGCCTTTTTGAGTAAATCTTTATGAAACATTTATCCAATAGCATGTATATCATTCACATACTTCATATAAACATATTCAAGGCCAAACATTTCATAAGATCACATATAGAATTTATTACATTTTCAAGTCGCATTACAGTGAGCTAATCCTACTTTACAGTGACCATTCCTTTCTTTTATTCATTAACCTTCCAAGTAACCCTCTAGTGATACTTGGTGCAATGCATCACCTTAAGGTCACAAGGAAACATACATACAACCTACATAAGGCAACACATACCATCATAGAAGTATAGTATAACATAGACATATTTAAGCCAATACCATAGGACCATTACAGTAAGCTACATTCAATTTGCACATATACCAACTTCACTTCACATCAATGCATTATAAGACCTTACTCATAATCCTACTCTAAGTCTACTAGTGGAATGTATATGTGAAGCCCCATAACCTCACACATACTTAGCAAACCTATCATAAGACCACAAGCCTTACCATCCAATTCATACATCAACAAGTAAGTGAAGACAACTTCATTCATGTCAATACAAGACCTTCATCATATAGTCATTTAGACCAACATAGTGCATATAAGGATAAGATCACATCATGTAGACTCAAACCATGCTCATCTTTATAACATGTAGACAAATACTACCATGTCATGCATAAAGATATATACATAGACACATGCATTAGAACACCTTCCTAGGACTTCCCTCAAGAGACACTTGTGCAATGTATAGGTGAAGTCCCATACCCCCACATACACTAAGAAACTACCCTTAGGTTATCCTAGTTAGGGTCCTTACTTTACTTACATTGTCCATTTTACTTTAGGGAAACTATAGTCTTAACCGACATAGACCATGTGATGCTAAACATGGAATTCGGTGTCATGAAACCCCACACCAAAAGAAGGTGGTCTACCGTCCAAAGTAGAACCAAACATGACATAGCTTTCTAGGTGGATCCCCTAGCTAGTATCCTATGGTGGCAACATAGTTATGGAACTTGGAGGCTATCATGGAAACATCCCTTTATGCCCTTGGGCTATGAGGCTTTCCACCTCATGAGATTTATGGTAAACCTACCTTTCCACATTGGAAAGGGACACACACTCATATACAAGTTCACTCGGTGCTAAGCTAAGTTCCCTTTATTGAAAAAGTCTTTATTATCATTTCTTTATAAAACATAGGTTTAGGAGAGTCATCCCCTCATATGCTTAGCTCATAGGTCATAGATGAAAGTTCATCAACCTAAATCATGTGAGGAATCCCTTCACATGGACATAGCATTTGTAAAGCACCATCTAGTTTAGGGTACACACGAATACACCTTTCAAGGCCCTTCTCTTTACTAGATCTTCATACATGTGTGCGCGAATACTTATATGTGAGCAAACCTTTGACATAACACATAATTGCCACACATGGACATACATCATTTCATTCTTGCATAAGTGTACAAGTGTAACTATATGAACCGTGCTTTCATATAAACACAATTAGACACTAGATATAATCATACTTCATCATACCACATACTTCACATTATACCATATAAGACATGTTCATAACACACCTTCATGGACTCAAGCTTAGCATGCATAATAGTAGACATTAGTGAATGTGAGTTTTAACTTTCATTTAGACACCATCACATATACTACTTATAAGTATGCATGTAGAGTGAGGGTGTGTATACATTGGTCAACATGATCACATAATGGTTATCAACAACATCTTGAGGCAGCCATCCTCTTAATACCACAATACTCTTTCAAGCATAGACCACACAACACACAATAGCATAGGAGACAAGACAATCTTCACATTATAATCAAGACTCCTAACTTTAGCTATTTACACATTTACATAGGGGTACATGGGTAGGGGTCATCAATCCTTTACACTTCATTAATGGCAGAACCTACACATGATCTTAGCATAACCATTTACATGCTCATAACAATAGTAACATAACCTAGATTCACAACTATAATAGAAGACTAGGCACAAGTTACACATAAGGTGATCATCATAACCACTCATTCATACATTCATCAATTTGCCTTAAGGTCCATGGTCAACACATAAATAATGACAATAAAGTAAACACTGCCACCATAAGTGGACCATACCACACAATGACATACAAGGTTTCATCAACATTACTATAAGAAAAATAGAGGAGATAAGCATTCTTACCAATTTTTCACCCTTTGATCATCATTGATCAATACACCTTGTTCATCAATAATTCATATATAGTGCAGTAGCTAAACATACATTTAAACATGAAGAAACCATGTACAAGTTGTTACAAAATAATGCTACCATCTAAGACTATATCACATATATGGTAGAAAGTAGAGAGTTATAGATCATCAAGTAACTTCCCTAGTTTAGTTCATAAATCATCTTGTATCATTAATATTCACTTAAGTCAGTAGCTAAAGAAATCATAGCCTAGATGAGATCCCACTACAATTGCCAATAAACTCGAGATCACTGTGAACATGCTTCATATTAGGAATTCATCGAAGAGGAAGTTGCTTTGCTTAATCCTATTCAAACTATCATGCATTGATCCATATCACATAATTCATCATCAATACACATTCTAGAAAGTAGACCTAAGCATATTAACATACTCGAAATCCACTTTTATACAATTAAGGACCAATGTTACAGTGATCACAACTTACTACTTAATAGCTTAGGAGCACATAGATCAATTAGTACCAAGCCTTCTTTATTTTGATCATACCATATTTATACTCACAATTAAGCCAACTAATTAACCCAAGGCAGTAACTAGTAGAACCACAACATAACCGAATTCCACTTTTATTCATCAAAAGGCTCATATTACAGTGATCACAATAAGGCATATGTTAGTCATGTTCAACTCTTCATATATTGATCCACATGGATCCTTCATCATCAATTCATCATTAATTCACGTAAATAACAGTAGATATAAGCAATTCAACATAAGAGAATCGCAATTCAACCATTAACAAGCCATGATCACAATGTCTATGCAAGGGCTAAATCGAGTTAGGAAGGGACATGTGTTCATAATGCAATTGGATTCAATTCACGTTTAAACCAATACATTAACATCAATTCATCATGATTTAACCATCAAAAACGTTTTTAGAAAGAACCCATGGCTAGATTGAAAGATTGAAAGTTTGATCATGAAATCTCTTTGAAAACATTGATAAGAACTCTCCAACTGAAAGGTTACTTAGAGATGAAGGATCACCATACTTTTGTCTAGTTGAAAACCTCTAAAATTTGGAGAATAACCCAAGATAATCCAATCTACAAGTTGTTCTTGAGCTTCAACAACAATGGAGGTTTCTAGAGAGAGTTAGTTTTGGAGGGAAGATTTATTTCGTGTAGGAGGGATTGGGAATGGGTTGTTCACGTTTTAGATGACTTATATACACCCAAAAATAGCTAATTTAACTTATTAGAGTCAGGTTAGGACATGGTATGAATTTCCATTCACCCCTTATAGAAAACAGTCGCATGGCAGTGTTGCAGGCCACCATCGATGGATCACCATCGACTGGCCGTTGGTCAATCGACTGGCCGTCTGTGGCTTTTGTCGATTGGACCTTGGCCTGTTTTTGGGCTGAGACATGCACATGCTAAGTGTCCATCGACGATACTACACCAACGGGCCGTTGGTCAATCAAGTGGGCGTCGTTTAGTTCAGTCGATTGATACTGCCAAGGCAGTGTCTCGACCAGCCTTGGGTCCTTCTTATGGGCCCTTTTGTGAGGCCCTTTAGAAGTCGTACCCGGACGTTTCCCACATAAATACAAACCTTAACAAGTTGTTTACCTCCCACATAAGTTTCACCTAAAACAGATACTCACAACTCGTCCAAACATGCAAGGCCCCATCAAGACACACATGAACGTCTCAAGAGATAACTTTCGAACGTCTTAGACATTCTTGACCGTTTGACCTCCAAACTTTACGAAACTTCATAAACTGCATAAAAACGTCATTATAACTCATTTTAATACTTCATAAGCTCATGACATACACATATAAGAACGCATAGACACATGAGGCACATAGGCGACTAATCTTCGAACATCTTGGTCGTCCCTTGACGTTCGACTTCCAAATCACCTCAAACTTTACACACTGCCTCAATACCATATTATAAGCCATTTTATAACATTAGAACCTTAATACAAAAATGTTATGCTCTAGACAAACTAACTCATTTTGGGGGTCTTACAATATCCCCCACTTGGGAATATTTGTCCTCGAATGACACTTGGAACACTTTAACCACAATAAGGATTTCAATGCATCATAGAGCAGTTCATCACATTCATAACATCATCATATAGAATTAAATGCACCAAACTTACAAGGAATAGAACTTCAAATCATTTTATCACTCAATGCACACAAGTAAGCAAAACTTTTATTCACTCACTCTTTGATGCATCAAACACAAAGGCTCTTATCATGTTTATAGGAGGAACATCCTTCTCCTAGTTATAACATGGTCCTTACACTTCAAAACATTAAGAGCTCATCTTTCAACCATCTTTAAGTCACACATAGGCATATTCAATAACACTCAAAAGCAAGTAGGCATTCATACTTCAATGGACATAAACTTGAGTAAGATAGGTTGACAATGGATTTTTATTAGTTAGACCTAGTGCTATGAGGGTCATACTCAACCATACCATGCCTAGTTGTGTCCATGGGAGAATGTCCTTCTCATCAAAACACTTACATGTATCATGAGTTCATACCCAAGCAAATGCACAAAGGTCATCTTCACTATAACATGAGAATTTCCCAACTTTTTAAACCAAGACATGATCATGTTTCCTTCCTAGTGAAGTCTAAATGTTAAGTCACACCAAATACATCACAACAAATAGGAAGCCATTTGATAAAATGTCAATTTATAACATAGTACCCACCTTCACAGTAAGCATCATTCGGGAAAAACAATACAAAGTATAGGCACACACATGAATACTTAGCTAAACATGCTTTCACTTTTAAAGAGTGAGCCTATAGTCATGCTTTCCAAACCATACAAGTCATATAGTTTCCAAGAACTCCACATATTTCATTTTAAGGAGACTCAATTTCTCATTATAAGGCTAAACCTTACATATCAAAAGTGACTAAAACCAAGTTTCTTATCTTACCTCATGAAGTCAAATTCACAATTAGCATATTAGGATGCACAATACACATGAGAAAACATGGATTTTATCAAAAGTTTCCTTCATGCACTTTGGAATCTTCACAATATCTTTAAGGTAATGTCAATACATACATACCAAACATATTTAGTTCATGCAATTCATACTTTATGCAAAACTCTATTCATGAACAAGCTTACTAAGAACTCATTAGTTTCAAGTTCAAGCAAAAATAGAAGGACAAGGTAGAAAATACCTATGACCTCACTATTCCATCACCATCCCCCACTTAGGCTAAACTAAATTTAAGAGCAACTTAACCCAAATTTTCAAGAGGATTTTAGTTATCAACCAATAAAGGAATTAGAGTAACTTACCATAAGAGCTAGAAAGGCATTCTAAACTTTAGCACCTAGGCAAATTATCCCCAATCATCAAGTTATGTCATACTATTTAACCACATAAGGTTTTCATACCATACAATAAACACCAAGGTCATACAACATTTGGGGAAACAACAAGGAGACTTAGACATAAAATTCTTCTTTTTATTTGGTCATTACAGTAAGGTGACTTCTAGGTCACTAAAACCCACATCATCACCCTACAAGGGAAAACATACTACCTTCACACCTAGGATCAAGTCTATGCAAAGGACTCCAATCCATACTAGGCAACTAGAAAGAACCACATATATACAAAGAAAAACATTGAACACTTTTAAGCACATATTCTTAGGGTAGCATGCTTCCATAACTAGTCACTACATATTTCAAGCTCAAATCATAGTATTAAGCTACCAACATGTAAAACCATATAGTAACACATCATTCCAAAAGAACTCATTTTCACCAAAATAACTTCTAACATGTATTAATCATATCATGATATACATTCTTCAACATAACATGTTATTTCATATAAGTCTCATACATAGCCATAAATGGCATCACATCATCAAAACATGTCAAGATTCACCTTCACAAATACTCATTCAACCATAAAACCAAGTTAAGCATTAACTCACATTTTCTCCCTCAAGCATATGAAATACCATCTCATTCAAGCAATCACATCTAAAAGACCACTGGACAAGAAAACATAAGAGAGAGATCTTATAGAGTTAAGTTCTATGGCACAAAATGAGAATGATGAAGAAGGGAAACTCTATCGTCCTATAGCCTCTCATATCATTTGATGATGTCGTGACTCACCACCAATGAACACGATACTCTACTAGACGTGGCAATATGAGACTTTTAGAACCTAAAGCCACTTTATAAACCTCATGCTCTGATACTATGTTTGTCACATCCGGGGAGCACCCCCTAGAAATAACATGGTGTACTTAACCTTTCGGAGGTCTTATACAAGCCCATAGTTATCATTCATCGCATTGACATAGTAAATTTAGCGGAAAATTTAAAACTTTTCATAGCACATCATATGCTAGAAACTTTACTTCATATATATATAAAACATAATTCATAATACACACTTAGACTTTAAGTCTCTTAGCCATCTTAGACGCAATCAACATTAGAGTACATTAGGTACACGACGCTTACTACATAAGCATAATTATACAACTTATAAAACTTTATAGTAAACATAAGTAGGAGATCCTTGAACTTAAGTATTCCTTTAATTGAGCTTGGGAATCATCTATCAATCTCTTCATCATTCAAGACATCCTTTAAGCATCCATAACCTACAATTTGTGTAAAAAGTAGAGAAGAATGGGATTAGTACAAGAATGAACTAAGTATGGCAACCATGCAAAACATGCATTTAAAAGGGACATTTTCTTGAAATCATACTTTATGCTTTTTTGAGTAATTGAGTCCCAACGATGGTTAAATCCCCCATTGCATGAATACATTATAGAGAAGATTATAAAATAGTTAGACGCGGGAGTCATTTTTCCAATTAAGGAAAGCCAATAGACGAGACAAGTTCAATATGTTCCTAAAATGGGTGGTATTATGGTAGTTCAAAATGAGGAAGTTGAGCATGTTATTTATAGATTGTGACCCAGTGACCTATTAATATGGACTATTAAAAGCATAACTCATGGACCAAAAATTATCATTTATCCATGCCATTTATCAATCAAATGTTTGATAGGCTTGCGGGCAAAGGGTGTTATTGCCTTCTTGATAGGTATTAGGCGTATAACCAAATTTTCATTGCACCAGAGTATCTAGAAAAAACTATTTTTACATGCCCTTAAGGAAAATTGGCCTACAAGCGAATGGCTTTTGGGTTATGTTATGTGCCGACTACCTTTTCAGTATTCATGTTATCAAGCTTCGTCGATATGGTGGAGGATTCCATGGAAGTGTTCATGTATGATTTTCCGTCGCTGGAGACTTTTTTAAAGAATAATTGAAGTGTTTGGAGATGGTGCTTTAAAGTCTAGAGTCAAATTTGGTTCTTAATTGAGAAAAGTATCGATTTAGGTGAAAGAAGGAATTGTGCTTGGGCACAAAATTCCTGAGGATGTTATTGAAGTTGATCAACCTAAAATCCAAGTAACTGAAAATTACTTGCCCGAATTTCGGTAAGGGGTGTGAGAAGCTTTCTTGGTCTTTTTGGATTTTATAGGGGTTTCATCAAAGACTTCTCCAAGATTTCTATTCCGTTGTGCATGCTTCTTGATAAACAAAGCATATTAGTCTTTGATAACACATGTTTGGATGCTTTAAATATGTTGAAGGAGAAACTCTTCTCGGACCCTATCATCATAGCACCCAATATAATCTCCCTTTTGAAATGATATGTGATTCTAGGAGCTTGTCAATAGGGTCTGTTCTTGGGCAACACAAAAACAAGTTTTTCATCGCATTTATTCTGATAACAAAACCTTGAATTGTGCTAAAAAGAATTACATCACCTTGATTTTTTCTAAAAAGAATTACACCATGACTGAGAAGGAGTTGCTAGATGTTGTATATGGGTTTGAAATGTTTAGAGCCTACTTATTGGGTACCATAGTGATTGTGCACAGTGATCATGCAACTTTATGATACTTAGTGGCAAAGAAAGAGGTAAAACCGACGGGTGCTCCTTCTTCAAGAATTTTGACTTTGAGATGAAAGATAGAAAGTGATGTGAAAACCAAGTAGTTGACCACCAATCAAAGCTAGAACAAGATGTGAATGTGGTTGATTAGAGATATATCGATGATGATTTTCCTAATGAATTGGTAATGCTAATTTCTACACCCTCTATTCCTTTGTATTCTGATTTTGCTAACTTCATTGTATGCGGGCTGTTATTTGATGATTTAAACAGACATAAGAAGAGGAGATTCTTATTTGAAGTGAAAAAGTATATATGGGATGAAAATATCCTCTTTAGAGAAGGTGCTGAAATTATTATTCGGCGTTGCATACCTGAAGTGGAGGTGAAAGAAATAGTAGAAGCATGTCAAGCTTCGCCTACAGATGGTCATCATGGAGGCATCCGTGCATCCTCCAAGGTTTTGCAACATGGCTATTATTGTCCCACTTTGTTTATGGACGCTCATGAATTTTGCGAATGTCATGTTCAATGTCAAGTGCAAGAGAGTATCTCTCGGATACAGGAATTACAACTTTCACAAATCCTTGAAATTGAGTTATTTAATCTTTTGGGGATTGATTTCAAGGGTAATTTTCCTAGCTTATTTTGGAAGAAATACATTCTTATGGAAATAGAAAATGTTTCCAAGTGGGAGGAAGCCATGACATTACCAAACAATGAAGCAATAAATATTAGAAAGTTTCTCAAGAAATATATTTTTTTCAAGGTTTGGGACTAAACAGGCCATTATGAAGTGACAGAGGTTCACATTTTTGCGGTTATCAATTTTCGGAATGTAACAACCCTAAAAATGGATATAAGTAATGCTTAATGTGTCTAGAATGCCTACGATTAGACTGGGTTCACACGGATTGATGCGCGTAGAACCAGACCTCTGAACCCTTGCTACAGCCAAGCCAACTAACTTGGGGAGTTAGTTGAGCTTGGAAAGGTTGGGTCCAACCATGTAGGGCTCTCGAATACGAAGATTTACTCGAATGAGTCTTTACCGGACTTAAAAAGGGAAAATCATAGTTTTGGAGGGTCTAGGGGTAAAATGATCTTTTTCCAGGCTAAGGGTAGTATCATAATTACCCTAAATATATAATTAATTATTTATTTAATAAGGTGGAGGGGCATTTTGGGGAGAGAGGGCCGAAAATTGGCTCTTGAAATGAAGTCTTGCTCCACCCAGGTTCGATCCTAGGTGGAAGCAATGAATTAAAGTTGTTTTTATTTAAGTTGATAAATTAATGTAATTAATTAATATTTATTATTTATTAGCTGATTAAATTAAAAGATAAATCAGATTTTAATATTTAATAAAAACCTTATTTGACTAAGTCCTAAACTAGACTCCTAAGCCTAAGGTAACTCTCTGCTCTCACGTCTATCTCACTTTCACGTTCAATATATCTTATTTTTCACGATTTTCTCTGCCAAATAACTTCAAAAACAGTAGGTAAACCAAAGTTCTTCACACTTGAAGAACTCACAACGAAAATATAAGAAAATAAATGAAATCAATCACGTAGGCAAAGAGAAGTTTGTCCGTCGAGTTGGTGTTGACATTGAGGGGATTTGGACGTGATTTTTGGAGAAGTTTTTGGGCAGAAAGTCGAGGTTTGAACTTCATAAAAGGTATGGGTTATCTTCTCTCTTGGTCCCTTTCGCAAAAGACCCCTAAGGTTCAGACGAATCTATTCCGAAAACTAGGGTTGTTTCCCGTTGCATGTCCCTGTCACTAGCTCCCATTAAATCATAGGTTGGTTATGTTTGTTGGTAGAAAACTAGGGATGACACGTGTTTTCGTGATATTATGTGTTTATATGTATGTTTGGAATTATGTGACTTACGTTGATGTTTTTCCGAAAATGTGACTACGTACGTTTAGGTGTGTTGCCGTGGCTATTGGCCATGGTTTAGGACTTGAAATGACATGTTAGTTTTTTGTATTTCATGTACACATGTTTATGTAAATCGTGATGTTCATATGAGGTGAAATGTGACTGATTTGAGTGTTAATCTCTTAGCTAAACGAATCTATGAAAAATTCACCCAAAAATGTATTAAATGATCTACGAATTAACCTATGAATTCACGTGTAAATGTTGAAGGAAGTGAGCTGCAAACGTGACAAAATTTCCAAAAAATCACAAGTTTGATTTCGGCTAAACATAGATGAACAAATCTGGAATTTTAAATGAGTATAAATTAGGTGAGGTCATTAGGAATCGAACCCGCGACCTCACCCATGAAAAGCACTAAAACGTGAATAAAGAAATGGGGCTTAGGGGGTTCGAACTTGGGTACTCCTAGCTAGAAAATAATGTATGAAATTAAGAATTGAGAGGAGTGGGATTCGAACCCACAACCTCTCAGTCAGAACTTAAAGAAAAATGAAAAGAAAATAAATGTGAGGTGTGGGAATCGAACCCACGACCTCTTAGGAAGATTTAAGGAGAATTAAAAATGAAAATAAAAGAAATGTGAGGCATGGGAATTGAACCCATGACCTCTAGGCAGTAGAGGAGAATTACAACAAAAATAAAGTATATTGGCATACGATGAAATGAATATTATGTAATGAAATGATGAAACCCTAGAAGGGTTAAGTAAGAGTGTGAAACACACTAAATGGTCAAGTGCATTGGCATATGATGAAATGAACATTCACGTAATAAAGGGTGAGTTATTATGAAGATCAATGTGCTAAAGTTAATGAATGTGGTGACAACATGATAAGAGGCTAATGTAAAAGATGAGAGCAATCTCAAATGAGCCTAAGTAAATGTTACCAAAACGTACTCACCTATGAGAGTGTAAAGTTAATGAAGAGACTAGTCTCTATGAACACTCTAATGAAAGTATTGAGAATAATGTATACTTAATACTAATGATGAGATTAGAAATTATCTATTGAGCTATGATGTCCTCATACTAGAAGCCAGCTTCCATGATGTATGAGTTGAATGAAATGGAACTTTATACTGAGCACCGATAGACTAGCTATGAGCGGTGATGCCTTCTTTCGGGAAGGGCAGAGGTTCACGTAACTCTTATGAGATGAGACTGTCCGGCATGCTGGGTATGGGTCTCCTTATATATCCTAGTCTTCGAACCTATACTGCCAATATAGGGATCTGGCGGGGTTCAATTTCCATGTTCGCTAGCATGTTTTGGGTCACTTTGGCCGGTGATTCCACCTCTTTTCGGCTTGGGGGAGACACTGGATTTCATGATGCTCACATGATTTATGTCGGTTAGAGTTAAAGTTCCCAATGAATGAATAAGGCCAGCCTCAAATGATGCACATAATGAAATGAACGATACCAAAGGTGTTAGGATAGGATAATCAAGAGGTGAGCTAGACTCAAGTAATGACACTAGGTTATTCTTGATCATTGCACAGCAAACCCGATGAGAGTCTTAAACTACATCCTAGATATAGTTGGTGTTTACACTAGCTTACGAATGAATGAAATGAAGTACGTATGAATGAATGAAGCAGACTCTATGTTTGCTAAAGAAGGCTCCCTAGTTGAGGTCCCATATGTTCAGCCCTCATTTTGGGAAGTCTTAATGTCAAGTCCATGATTCCAAGGTCTCATGACATATGAATGAATGATATGAAAGATGTTATGTGCTATATGCAATATGATATGTGCTATGTGTAAGATGTTATGTGTTGTGTGCAATATGATAAGTATGATGATGCATGTTACTCTCATGGCATGACTTTCCTAATCCAAATTTGGAAAGCTCACTAACTTTCCTAATCCAAATTTGGAAAGCTCACTAACTTTTGTAATCCAAATTTGGTAAGTCCACTGACTTGACTTTGCATAAATCATGTTGTTAGGAAAGAGCTATTCTTACTCATGTATGTCCTTGGTGTGTGCTTGAATATACCCATACTTAGTACATATGTGTACTAATCCCATACAACTTAGGCACAGGTGGACGCTAGAGCTTACAGGTTGACATTGCAGATATCCAGACGTGGAGCTTTCATCCGGACTTGGTAGGCCCTCATGCTTTCGAAGATGTCTACCGTTACTATCTAGCTTAGATGTAGGCTTTAGCTAGTGGAGTATATTCCACTAGTGTTTCTTTCCGTTTTTATTTCATACATTGTATTGGTGCCATTTTGGCAATTATACATTTAATGCAGTATTGAACTAATTTTTTTCAGTTGAAAATCTTAATGTTAGATGGTTGATTGTGAACATTATGAATGTAAGTAGAATGACCTTTATGCATGATAAGAAACAAAAAGTGTTAAATTTTCCGCTAAAATTAACCTAGATGAAGTAAGAATGACGTAAGTAGGCTTGTCTGCGACCTCTGAGAGGTCAACGATGTCGATATCGTCTGGGGTCTAGATTCCGGTCGTGACACGGAACTTCTATCAAAGTATGGTGTCAAGAACAAATTGACAACACCGCACCATCCGTAACCTAGTGTACAAGTTGAGGTTTAAGATCGAGATATAAAGAGCATTTTAGCCAAAATTGTAAATTCCCATCACACCAATCGGTCTAGAAAGTTTGATGATGCACTTTACGACTATCACACGACATTCAAGTCTTCTATTTGTATGTCTCCATACAAGTTAGTATTTGGGAAGACCTGTCAGCTTCCGATTGAGTTAAATCATAATGACTTATGGTTTCACGACACATAGTACAACCTATTCGTAACAGGGTGTATAGGACCCTGAGAGACCCTACACAAGTCACTTAGAATACATCTTATAGGATAATAGAATTTAACGAGTTCAAAAGTTACATTTATATCATCAAGGGTTCGACAAAATCAAAATGCTAACATAAGTCTCAAAGTCATCTAGAACAACATAAGGAAAGTGATTGGGATGTAACCATGCATCACGTTCAAGTCTGCAACAAAAATGGCATAATGAAATAAAAGAGTCTCAATCCTTAAAATATGAGGATTCACCAATCTTTAAAAGCTTAAAAGGGATTAAATAGCCACGAGTGTGCGGAATGGAAGCACCAGACAATATATTAGTGAAACAATGTAGGCCCAAGTAATCATTAGTACATGAAATGTACTAAGCATGATGGTAATGCATAAACATTATGTAATCATGCTAAAAGAGTTTTACATGACATGGGCTGACTAAGCTAAATCATAAGGAATCCTGTTAGAAAACATAAATCATAATCAAGGTCAATGCAAGCTAAACATCTTTAAAACACATTTAAGATAGTTTTAGAAAGTAGCCTTAGTTCATTATTGTGAGAAGTTTTCTATCAACTGACATAGACCATGCGAGCTATAACATGGAATCAAATGTCTCGCCATCACCATTAGAACAAACTTAATGTATTTTCTTCAACTCGGGACAGGAATAGAAAGAAAGAATGTGCAAAATAATGAGCATGATCTTACTTTGTACAAAATTTTGATCAATTTGTATCTAGGATATGAATATACTTAGTTACTATGCTTGGTTACGAAACAAGAAAGACTAATGCTTCATAGTGTATTCAATCTATCACCACTCAATGGTGTAGTTAGAATATCAATTATGGTAAGGGATTAGAGGTTGGCAGATCATAACCATTCGGAGTCTATTGAGGAGACACTATGTGGAATTTGGGATCATTCATGAACTAAGGCATAAGAAATTAAAATTTTTGGTTATACAAGAACTTAAAAATGTGCACACATGTTAATAATATTGAGCATATATATATGCATACATACATACATACATATATATATATATATATATGCGCGCGCGCATGTCATGTCTATTTACATAACCATAAAATATTTTGCCTCAACTCTTTCTTTTTCAAACTTGAGTGTGCGTTGTAGTTTTTATAACTCCAAGGGCAGGGAAACAAAAAATGGGATATGAAAAGAAGAAAAAAATGAATTGAAAGAATATTTTTCTCCTATATCTAAATCATTAATTTAGTTCCACTTTTTTTGTTGATTGATATTTTGAGACTTTTGTTTCTTCTTCATCAGAGAACCTCAAAAAATGTGTTCTTTTATAGAATATTTTTAAAGAAAGTTTAACATCGAACCTGAGAGTCCCTTTTATTAAACTGATATTTCAGTACAAAATAGATTAACCGGCCCAAAAGACCCAACAAAATCAGAAGGAAAATGGACCAGTCCAAAAAGAATTTGACAACCTTTATATTCCAACCTGAAGACGTAGGGTTTCTAAATTGAGCTCCCTCATTTACTCACCCATGTTGCCGCAAGGAGCTCTCTTATATTGTACTTTCCTTAGCATTTTGCTTTGGGCCATCAATATCTTTGTTTGGAATGTGAAACAGTTCACCTTTCTTAGCTTAGAGTGGTTTGTATCACGTTTTGTCTGCTCCCTTTTCCTTTTTTAATAGAATGTAGAATTTCTTTTTTCTATTTTTCTAATCATAAATTTTTCTTGTTTTTGGTCTTATTGTTTTACAGAATAAAGTGATTTACAGATGATGTACATTATATACTTCCATTTAAGTGGTTGATTTGGTATTTTCATGGAGAATTGTAAGCTCTATGTCCTCAATTACTTTTTTATGTGTCTATTTTTTTACATGATTATCCTATGTTTTTCTATTTTTCCCAAAGTATGAATTTATTTAAGGCACGAGAATGCAATAAAACCACTACTTCCATTTAACAACATTAAAATTTGACTTAATACATCAATTACCCCTTATATTAAATTTTGTTTAGATACTTGAAATATAATTATACCCATTGGCTTGAGTTAGCCTTCAAACCTCAAACATGATGCGATAAGTTTTATCCCTATAATTAAATAGGATAAATTATTTTATATTCTGAACTAACCTACCTAGTGATGTTTTCTAATGAGAACTAAATCTTTCAATACTCTTAACATATTAATCATGTGTTTTGAAGCTCAGTTTGTAATAGATTGTAGATCGAGTGTCTACATAAAATATACTGACAAATACAATAGTAAGCCACATGTTAGTAACTGTATCAAATATTCGATATACTATGTCCAACCACTACATTTCTAGTAACTCTACTTACCAAGATTTAGTCACCTATGAAGTTATCACTTGGTTTTAACAAGAATTTGAGCTCTAATCTCCCATATTTTTACCAACTTTAATGATTGTTATACCGCACACTTGATTTTGCAACAATGTATATGAGTGGCTACTTATGGATATGGTATGATGTATTTGTTTTTTTCTATCTCTTGGATGAATTAGGTACGATAGTCGTGTAGATGTAATTTGTGCATTATCTTATTTGAGGAAAGTTAGAGACACGTTTCGAGACCAAATAGAGAAGTATGAAATGGTCCTTGATGTTATGGAAGAATTTAAGGCTCTAAGGCTTGCAACTAAAGTTTGCCTATTGTCATGATCCTAATTACTTTATTTTCTTGTTTGGTTATTTATGAAGGCTAAGTCTTTTAACGTATCCACATAATTGATATTTTTGGTGTCAAAAAAAAGGTAGAGAACTGTTCAAAGGGAACCCCAAATTAATTATTGTATTTAATGCTTTCACGCCCAATGACTATGAACTACTTGACTAGCCCATCGAGATGATAAGCAGTGAACTCGACTCCTCTTGGTTCTACTAGTCCCAATGTGTAAATTTACTCCGCGAAAGTACTCAAAAACTTATGGGCCACATCCCTTACAACCCTAGAAAATCTCATAGGTGAAAGCCTATGAAATATTTGAAGCATCTTCTGCTCCTCTCGAGGCACGACTCCGACCGCAATCACCCAAGCCCGAGGTGTCTCTGTTGTAGGTAGACCCTGCTAGACTGGTCTGGTGGTAGTACTTGTGTTGGATCTGCATTGCACACCCCAAGTAAGATCTATAACTGCGTGATAGATCCCTTAAGCTTCAAGGCTATAGCTGGTTCGGGTGGTGGATGGTCTAGTCTAATACCTACCGACAAAACTTACTCCCAAGCTACTGAAAGGTCCACTATATGATCCAAATCCCTCTCTTTATCTATGGGTAGTTCTACTCCTCTATTCGTTAAGGGAGGTTGACCCCTACCTCGAGCCACTGAGCTATTCTTAAGTTCCATCATACTGAAAGAGTGAAACCTGTAAGATTCAAGGAAGCCAGTAACACACACCCTGCACGAAAGTGATACAAAAGAGGAAAATTCCTAAATACACCCTATAGCATTCCAAATATAGGATACATACATCTCTACACCGATCCATAGGAATCTACTCGGTAGTAGATCTATATAACCATGACTACTGAATTCGGGCTCTAATACCAACTTGCCACGACCTAATTCCTCGAGTCATCATAAAACCTTCTATAACTCACTATTAGGTAATCCAACCCTAATTAAAAACGACAAGTAATGACTATAAGGTTATAATTAAAAAAATAGCACTATAACAATAAAACGATACAAAAGTGGAAGAAAAGCAAAAACTATATACATACAATCCCTCCCAGAACTGAGAAGTCAAAAGTACAGAGCTTACTAAAACAAGATTAAAAGTACCAAAAGTGGGCCACAAGCATACCAAGCAAAAGACTAGCTAAATATATACATAAGGAGACATGTTGTTCCAGGCATTGATACACTCAAATTACACCTCTCTAAAGAATAATAAGCAATCATTATCAAGTAAAGAACCCAACCTGTAGGTTGGGTTCGATCCGACAAAAATGTGGTTAAAACTTAACCTTAACATACAATTATATTCGTTTAGCAAACTTATTTCCGATAAAAGAAAGTAAAAGGAGCGGGGTTTCTGTAACAAATAAGGATTGTTGTTTAGAGGGCAAGTGAGAAAGATTCTAACTTTAGTTGCTATCAATGAGAGAGAGAAATTATGGTGTAAGTGTTCCCCATAGGCTCATAACGTAGTAATCCTACTAGTAGTAATACTTTCCTAGTGTATCATATGCAAAGTGGTATGTTTTGTATCCCTAAATCATTGGTCCGACAAATAGAGAATTTTACCTCGCACCTTAGTCCGGCTACGTGTGAATACTTTACTAACCCTTATCTCTAGCTCATGATATATATGACATCAATGTACTACTTAGTTTTCACCCTCGGACCAATTGAAATTAGACTATTATATAGTATCATACTAAATCTAAGTTGATAATTCTTTTCTAATAAACTACCTCCTAAGTCCAACAAGTAATAACAAGGTTAGTCTAACGTTGGCCACCGTAAAAAAGACTTCTAAACGAAAGAATTATTAATGCATGAGACTACATTGTTCAAGAATTACATAGTTACTATTTATACTTTGTTAATCGCTTATGGTTCCATCAACCCTAGTTGTAGATTTAGTTACCCATACTAGCAAGAACACAATTCATATTCTTAGAAGAAGAATTCATGAACTTACGTAAGGCGTCGAATAAACCCAGAATATCAAATTGAAATTTATAGTAAGAATCGTAATAAATCAAAGATAAGAAATCAAATCGCTATTGTTTGAAACTTCATTCCAAAGAACACACCAAGATCTAAAGTTAACAATAAAGTCTAACCCCTAAAATGAGGTTTACATGGCCTATTTTTAGAAAATATTGTCCTAAACAAAAAGGATACGAAATAAGGAAATAAAAATTCTAGACGCAATTTCAATCTACAGCATTGACCTACAGATCGTGGAATGACCTATAGTCCGTAGGTCCCTTCCGTGGTTTAGGACTTAGAAATTTATCCAAAGCTCAACATCTTTAACTCGCAGTAACAATTGACTGATAAGTAGGACAAATCGTGACTTGATATATGGCCCGTGGATTCTCCTCCGTAGCTCCAAAATTAAACTTTCGAAATCAGGTCCTGGAAACCCCTTCTCTGAATAATTTGATGGACTTGCAGGATGACCCATAGGTTGACCTATGATCCGTCAATTGTAACTATAGTTCCACACTTAGTCAAGAGTTCCCCGATTTTCCTTCAAGCCAAGACTTTCCATCTATGCCTACTGTAAGACCCCCAAAATGAGTTAGGGTTTATAGAGACTAAGATGTTTGTATTAAGGTTATAATGTCCTAAAATGGCTTATAATATGGTATTGAGGCAGTGTGTAAAGTTTGAGGTGATTTTGAAGTCGAACGTCAAGGGACGACCAAGACGTTCGACGATTAGTCGCCTATGTGCCTCATGTGTCTATGCGTGCTTATATGTGTATGTCATGATATTATGAAGTATTAAAATGAGTTATAATGATGTTTTTAGTCAGTGTATGAAGTTCCATGAAGTTTTGAGGTCAAACGTCTAAGACGTTCGAAAGTTATCCCTTGAGACGTTCATGTGTGTCTTGATGGGGCCTTGCATGTTTGGATGAGTTGAGAGTATTTGTTTTGGATGAAACTTATGTGGGAGGTCTAAAAACTTGTTAAGGTTTGTATTTACATGGGAAACATCCGGGTACGACTTCTAAAGGGCCCTTCAAAAGGGCCCACAAGAAGGACCCAAGGCTGGTCGAGACACTGCCTTGGCAGTGTCAATCGACTGAACTAAACAACGCCCAGTTGGTTGATAAACGGACCGTTGGTGAGGTCTCGTCGATGAACACTTAGCCTGGGTAAGTCTCAGCCCAATGACAGGGCAAGGTCCAATCGACGGAAGCCACAGACGGCCAGTCGATGGTGGCCTGCAACACTGCCATGCGACTGTTTTATTTAAGGGGTGAATGGTAAATTCACCCCACGTCCTAAACTGACTCTAATAGATTTATTTAGATATTTTTGGGTGTATATAAGTAATCTAAAACGTGAATAACCCATTCCCAATTCCTCCTACACTAAATAAACCTTCCCTCCAAAACCAACTCTCTCTAGAAACCTCCATTGTTGTTGAAGCTCAAGTACAACTTGTAGATTGGATTCTCCTGGGTACTTCACAAAATTTTAGAGTTTTTCAACTATACAAAGGAATGGTGATCCTTCTTCTCTAAGTAACCTTTCACTTAGAGAGTTCTTCTCAAAGTTTTCAAAGAGATTTCATGATCAAACTTTCAATCCTTCAATCTAGCCATGGGTTATTTCTAAAAACGTTTTTAATGGTTAAATCATGATGAATTGATGTTAATGTATTGGTTTAAATGATAATTTGAATCCAATTGCATTATGAACCCATGTCCCTTCCTAACTCGATTAACCCTTGCATGGGTATTGTGATAATGGCTTGTTAATGGTTGAATTGCGATTCTCTTACATTGAATTGATTATATATATTGTTATTTACGTTAATTAATGATGAATTGATGATGAAGGATCCAGGTGGATCAATACATGAAGAGTTGAACATGACTAACATATGTCTTATTGTGATCACTGTAATATGAGCCTTTTGATGAATAAAAGTGGAATCAGATTATGTTGTGGTTCTTGTAGCTACTGCCTTGGGTTAATGAGTTGGTTTAATTGTGAGTATAAATATGGTATGATCAAAATAAAGAAGTCTTGGTACTAATTGATCTATGTGATCCTAAGCTATTAAGTAGTAACTTGTGATCACTGTAACATTGGTCCTTAATTGTATAAAAGTGGATTTCGAGTATGTTGATATGCTTAGGTATACTTTCTAGAATGTGTATTGATGATGAAATATGTGATATGGATCAATGCATGATAGTTTGAATAGGATTAACCAAAACAACTTCCTCTTCCATGAATTCCTAATATGAAGCATCTTCACAGTGATCTTGAGTTTATTGGCAATTGTAGTGCGATCTCATCTAGGCTATGATTTCTTTAGATACTGCCTTAAGTGAATATTAATGATACAATATGATTGATGAACTAAACTAGGGAAGTTACTTGATGATCTTTAACTTTCTACTTTCTACCATATATGTGATATAGTGTCTTAGATGGTAGCATGATTTTGTAGCAACTTGCACATGGTTTCTTCATGATTAAATTTGTGTTTAGCTACTGCCCTATATATTAATTATTGATGAACAAGGTGTATTGATCAATGATGATCAAAGGGTGAGAAATTGGTAAGAATGTTTATCTCCTCTACTTTTCTTATAGTAATGTTGATGAAGCCTTGTATGGCATTGTGTGGTATGGTCCACTTATGGTGGCGGTGTTTAATTTATTTTCATTATATATGTGTTGACCATGGCCCTTAAGTCAAATTGATGAATGTATGAATGAGTGGTTATGATGATCACCTTATGTGTAACTTGTGCCTAGTCTTCTATTATAGTTGTGAATCTAGGTTATGTTAATGAGCATGTAAATGGTTATGCTAAGATAATTTGTAGGTGCTGCCATTAATGAAGTGTTAAGGATTGATGACCCCTACCCATGTACCCCTATGTAATTGTGTAAATAGCTAAAGTTAGGAGTCTTGATTATAATGTGAAGATTCTCTTGCCTCCTATGCTATTGTGTGTTATGTTGTCTATGTTTGAAAGAGTATTGTGGTATTAAGAGGGTGGATGCCTCAATATGTTGTTGATATCCATTATGTGATCATGTTGACCAATGTAAACACACCCTCACTCTACATGCATACTTATAAGTAGTATAGGTGATGGTGTCTAAATGAAAGTTAAATCTCATATTCAATAATGTCTACTATTATGCATGCTAAGCTTGAGTCCATGAAGGTGTTTTATGAACATGTATTATATGGTATAATGTGAAGTATGTGGTATGATGAAGTATGATTATACCTAGTGTCTAATTGTGTTTATATGAAAGCACTGTTCATATAATTACACTTGTACACTTATGCATGAATGAAATGATGTATGTCCATGTGTGGCAATTATGTGTTATGTGAAAGGTTTGCTCACATATAAGTATTCGCGCACACATGTATGAAGATCTAGTAAAGAGAAGGGCCTTGAAAGGTGTATTCGTGTGTACCCTAAACTAGATGGTGCTTTACAAATGCTATGTCCATGTGAAGGGATTCCTCACATGATTTAGGTTGATGAACTTTCATCTATGACCTATGAGCTAAGTATATGAGGGGATGACTCTCCTAAACCTATGTTTTATAAAGAAATTATAATAAAGACTTTTTCAATAAAGGGAACTTAGCTTAGCACCGAGTGAACTTGTATATGAGTGTGTGTCCCTTTCCAATGTGGAAAGGTAGGTCTACCATAAATCTCATGAGGTGGAAAGCCTCATAGCCCAAGGGCATAAAGGGATGTTTCCATGATAGCCTCCAAGTTCCATAACTATGTTGCCACCATAGGATACTAGATAGTGGATCCACCTAGAAAGCTATGTCATGTTTGGTTCTACTTTGGCTGGTAGACCACCTTCTTTCGGTGTGGGGTTTCATGACACCGGATTCCATGTTTAGCATCACATGGTCTATGTCGGTTAAGGCTATAGTTTCCCTAAAGTAAAATGGACAATGGAAGTAAAGTAAGGACCCTAACCAGTATAACCTAAGGGTAGTTTCTTAGTGTAGGTGGGGGCATGAGACTTCACCTATACATTGCACAAGTGGCTCTTAAGGGAAGTCCTAGGAAGGTGTTCTAATGCATGTGTATAAATATGTCTTTATGCATGGCATGGTAGTATTTGTCTACATGTTATAAAGATGAGCATGGTATGAGTCTACATGATGTGATCTTATCCTTATATGCACTATGTTGGTCTAAATGACTATATGATGAAGGTCTTGTATTGACATGAATGAAGTATGTGTGAGGTTATGGGACTTCACATATGCATTCCACTAGTAGACTTAGAGTAGGATTATCAGTAAGGTCTTACAATGCATTGATGTGAAGTGAAGTTGGTATATGTGCAAATTGAATGTAGCTTGTTGTAATGGTCCTATGGTATTGCTTAAATATGTCTATGTTGTACTATACTTCTATGATGGTATGTGTTGCCTTATGTAGGTTGTATGTATGTTTCCTTGTGACCTTAAGGTGATGCATTGCACCAAGTATCACTAGAGGGTTACTTGGGAGGTTAATAAATAAAAGAAAGGAATGTTTACTGTAAAGTAGGATTAGCTCACTGTAATGCGACTTGAAAATGTAATAAATTCTATATGTGATCTTATGAAATATTTGGCCTTGAATATGTTTATATGAAGTATGTGAATGATATACATGCTATTGGATAAATGTTTCATAAAGATCTGTAAGGGAGAGGTCTAAGTAAACCTCAATGTAGAAGTAAATGAAAAGTTTTAAATTTTCCGCATTTTTAACCTATGATACGTAATGACGAATGCTAAGAGGCTAGTCTTAGTCCTCTTTGAGAACGACGATGCCGGTTACGTCTAGGGGGAGCTCGCCGGATGTGACAAAAGGCCTGGTGGTTTGAATAAGAATATAGAACTTCGGGAACAGAAGTGGGAGATGATTAATATGGATTTCATCACAGGTTTGTCAAGGTCTCGCAACCAACATTATTCTATTTGGGTGATTGTCGATAGAATGACAAAATTAGCCCACTTTTTGCTGGTAAAGACTACCCATTCAGTAGAGTATTATTTCAGGTTATATATTCAACATGTGGTTAGACTTCATGGGGTTTCGGTCTTCATTATTTCAGAGAGAGGTGCATAATTTATTGCACAGTTTTGGAAGTCATTCCAAAAAGGCTTTGGTTCAAAGGTGAACTTAAGTACTGCCTTTCATCCTCAGTCAGATGGACCAGCAGAGCACACTATTCAAACATTAGAGGATATGTTTAGGGATTGTGCGATTGACTTATAAGGTAATTGGCATTATCACCTACCTCTCATCAAGTTAGCTTACGACAATAGCTACCACTCTAGCATCCAAATGGCTCGTTATGAAGATCTTTATGGGAGAAGATGAAGATCTCTTATTAGATGGTTTGAAGTTTGTAAAGCAGGGTTGATTGGGTCTACTTGTAAAGTGATTCATGAGAGGTTGAAAACGGTGCAGAGTCGTCAAAAATCCTACACTAAAGTTGGGATGAAGCAGTTTGAGTTTGAAGTAGATGATTGGGTCTACTTGAAAGTTTCACCCATGAAGGGTTTATGATATTTGGTAAGAATGGGAAGCTTAGTCCCTTATATATTAGTCCTTAGAGAATATCAAAAAGTGTAGGTAATGTAGCTTATGAGTTGGAGGTACCACAAGAGTTAGCCATTGTTCAATCATGTTTTTCACATCTCCGTATTGAAGAAGTGAATTGGCGATCCTTCTTTGGTCATACCAACTTAAGCTATTGGGATCAAGGATAACTTATTTTATAAAGATATTCTTGTTTAGATTCTAGATTGCCAAGTTCACAAGTTGAGGACTAAGGAAGTAGCATTAGTCAAAGTTCTTTGGAGGAACCAGTTTGTTGAGGAAACTACTTGGAAAGCTAAAGAAGATATGAAGAAAATATACCCACATCTCTTCGAATCCGAAGAAATTCCAGATCAAGGTATTAATTCTCTTCATAATATTCTTTAATTTATGAGATCTCATGCTGTATTTTGTGTTGCTTGTTGGGTGTTTGAGCTGAATATTAGATGTTACACCCTTAGACAACTAAGTGTGATCTCATTTGAGGATGAATTTTATCAAGGGGGAGAAATTGTAACACCTCGTAACTACAAAGAACTTATAAATTTGAAATAATCATTTTTCGAAAGAATATAAAAATTCAAGAAATTTGCTAAGTGTATTAAAGTTGAGCTTTGATCAAATTCAAATGATCATAAATACTAACTCATGATGATTTAGTTGTGTTTCCATATGTCGTAGCAAAGATCTTGGAATAATCTTTCCAACGCCGCCGAGTTTGCGCGATTCCGAGTTTGTATGGGCGAGATATACCTAACGAAAATTGGGTTGTTCAAATAAGGAAATGTTCAATCCGGATTTTTAAAGGGTGTTTTGGTCTTTTCTATACCCTATTATCTTAATTCTTTTTCAGGTGATTAATTGGGGTAAAATCAGATTTTAGTCACTTTAGAAAATTTGAAGTTCACGCTACGGCTTGGAGAAAAGAGAAAGGAGAAGAAAGGAGAAGAAAGATCAATATTACGTCTTGACTTTGGGTTTCATCAAGAATTTTATCCTACAAGGTATGTGATACTTTCATAATGTTGGGTTCGTTCACCACGTTCCAAATATATTTATTTCAGCACGAATTCATCCTAAAAAGATTGGAAGTTTGAATATTCTTGATGGGTGTTCTTGAATCTTTCGTTCTTGAATTTGGATTGAGATTGAGAAGTTCTTTATAGTTTAATGTGAATTATTGGAGTTACTTCAAGTTATATCCTTGTGTATATGATTTGGGTACATGAATCTAATGTGAATTTAAAAGAAAAAAATGGATTAAATCGATTTAAGGTCCAAAAATGAGAGGAAAAATCCGTCAGTTTTGCCTGGGGTAACGCATCCTCGTTGCGCCAAGAGGTCTGGGGTGACTCGCCCCCCGTTTCTCCAGAAGATCTGGGGGGAAACGCTAGCAGCAGCCAGAAATGATCCCCAATAACTAAGGGGCTAGGGAGGCGCGCCCCGGATCCGCCCAAATCATCGTTTTTCACCTGTTTTTCGTCATTGAGTGTGTTTAAATCCTTATGGTGTGTACTAACACTTTCCATTGATTCTAACTATTCTAAATGAATTCTAAATACTTCGAAATCATCCAGAAACATGAATCCCTAAATTCAAATTCAAGGGAAGTTAAGAGTCAAGTCTACGATGTTCTTAGAGTCTTTGCAAGAAGTCTTTCACAAAAGTTTTAACTTTGTTTTAAGACTTAAGTTTCAAGTTACACAAAGAGTAAAGAGTTGAGTTCATTTCTCCAAAAGTTATAAGGGAACTAAGTATAACCAAGAGTTTAAAAATATTTTCACATTTGAACAAGAAAGGGAAACACCGATTTCAAAGAGAGCTTTTAAGCTAAAGTTTTGAGTAATTATATCAAACCAAAGAAACAAGTTTTGTTTTAAAACAAATGAGCTAAGTATATTTTGAGAGTAGTATTGAGAACCGATATAAAAATGCGAGTTCATATTAATTCAAGTCACCATAAACCATGTAGCCATCATGAGTAGTACGGGATCATACTTTTTAGATGACTCCTTAAGTTATTTTTTAGCATAGACTAGTGAATCCACTTAGTTAAGGCATTCTATATGAGGACAAAGTATAGGACAGTTCCGAAAATATGGGCAAGACGTAGTATCACCACTTAGGCTCATAGTAGTGGTTGTTTGATACATAATCTCCCACATAAACTATATTACTTTATTATATGAGTAAAGTTTAGTTTCTTATTGCATTTTCTTTAACGAACTAATTTGTTTCCACTGTTCTTACAAGTTTTCATTATATTGCATATGCTTTATTGCTTTATATTGAGTTAAGTTATTTAGGAGTTGAGTAAATCCAAGGTAAGTGTTTCCTTTCAGATTTTTTTCAAGACTATGTTGTGTTTAGTATTTAAACTCGCATACTCGTAAATTCAATGTACTAAAGTCAGTTGGCCTGTATCGTCTTATGATCTAGACGCAGGTAACCACGATCAAAACCCAGCGCATCCAATTGAGCACTAAGAGTCAGTTGGTCATCCTTTTTGCATTCCGAAAGACTTTTTACGTTGCTTTCAGTATTTCATTATTAGGATGATCTGGGGTATTGTACCGACATCCATCTTTGTTTTAGAGGCTTCATACATAGTTAGATGTTAGTTCTTTAGTCTTTTCATTTTATTATATTATGTTGAGACTGAGTTTGACTTATTGGCTAGTTGAATATATTCTTTATACCATTCTAAGTTTTGTTTAAGTTTATCTTGTTAAGTTAAGTCTTCTACTGAGTAAGTAAGCTAGGACAAGGGTTCTCTTGGGACCAGTAATGGTTCTCGAGACCCAAACACGTCCGGGTATAGGCTCGGGGCATGACATTATCCCTCTGATGTGATAGAATTCTTTGGAAACTCAATAAAACCAGGTAGTCTCTCCCCCTTTTAACGAAAATAGAAATAACCTCAAATGCATTGACTCTTTGAAATACCCTCATTCGAAAAAAGTGGTTACACACACTCACAAACTTGAAGAGGTGCTCATTAGGATATCCATGTTTGAGATCCCCAAATAATACTCTTGATTTGATAATTTGCAACATGGACTTAGTTATGAAAAATATGGTATCCTTATTTACCGATGGTAACCAAATTGCCCCAACTTCATTGGTGATATAAGAAACCATCTCGTATTATTTTTTAATATCGTTTTCTCTTGCCCATGGTGCTAGAGTCATCACCCATACATATTCAATTGTTTCATCTACCAAAAGAACATAACAAGAGAGCCAAGCGTAAATTTTTTCAACTACAAAACAAACTGGTATGAAAATTATTCTAAAGTTGAATTTCTAACTAGTATTCCCCCGTAGCGGCGACATTTTTGATAACGTTCAAATCACTCTCTAAAATAATTCCAAAGAATGAGCGATTGTTGTCAATAAAAATATCCAACTTAGGGTTGGGGTCGAATCCCACAAGAAATGGTGTGAGGTTAAGAATTCAATTAGGGAATTACATCGAAACTAATCTCAATGTAGTAAACATGAAAAATGGGTAGATGATTCAACCAAAACTTACAAAACAAATTCAGACACGCAATCATCAATGTTAGAGAAAGTGAAGGTTAACGAAATTAGGTAACTCCAGAGTTGTGGGTATTGAACATTGATATCATTAGGGGTAGTGTTGAATTTCTCAATACAACTAAATATTTATGGATAGGGTAGGTCATCTTTAATTATGTTAATCTTTTTTTATCTCATAATACTCTTTCATGAAATCTTCTTTTGGTCCCATTCATGCAACTTTCAGCTCAACCCACTACCTTGGATTTATAATTAAGCATAACTAAATTGCAAACATTAATATAATCACCCACTCATATTGATCTCTTTCGAGCACCGCTGCGAGATCGAAGCTAAAATCAAGCTAGACACCTTAATTCATGAATTAAGTACATGCTAACAGTTCAAATCCATGTTTAGTAACTATAAAATAGAGCAATTCAGCATACTCACTAAGTTAAATCAACAGCAAACCCCATAATCACACCTCAAGAGAGAACATATCACAAAGTATATTGAAATTATATCTTGAATGAAAATAGCCATGGGTAACGTGAATTTGAGAAATTACAAGTACACTCACTTTGAATTCAACCTCAATTTTAAAAATTTAAGATTATGAATTCAAAAACCCCTAAATTTAAAAGTATTTTCACTCAATAGAAAGTGCTTCTCTCTAGAATATTTAGAGTTTTCTCAAAAACTTTAAACTCCCTTTTTCTATCTCCTTAAGGATACTTATAGTTTCCTAAGATTTACCTCAAAACTCAATGTGCTACTCAATTGACGATGTTAGTTGGGCTCACCAAGATTATTTAACGAGTCACCAATCGTGCCTCACCTCACCTTTTTCTTACTTTGGGTTTCAGGTGCTCTAACCTTATTCGATGGTCATATTCTAGTCTGGTTTTCTAATTTATGTCTCAAATTACAACCTTTGTTATCCTTTTGAACTTCTATTTTTTCATCCAATAATGTCAAATTGGAGAAGTTCACCTTGTTCGCCTCTTTTCATTTGGTGCATAACAGTTTTTCTGTGAGTTCATCAACCAACCTTAAGGAATAAACTCAGTGCACTGTAAATTTTGCCAATATCGTACTCATTAGGCGATCCGCCTTTCTTTTTTGGCAATCCCCAGTGTATGGTTTACACTTATTTATACATATTTGCTCACTCTTTCACAAGTTCATCATTGCCTTCTCCTTTAGCCTTCATAGTTACAAATCAGCAAAATATCATTAGAATAGAACATAACTAGGCATTGAGGACACTCATTGTTGAGCTAAATGGTGACCCAGGTGTACCCTCTAGACGTATCATGATGTACTTGACCCCAAAGTCTAATACAAACCCTTAACATAATCATAACATAAGATACTAGAAAAGTACAAGAAATATCAACAACATTTTCATAAAGCAAACGGAAGTATTTACTAAGTCTTTGTCTCGAACTAACTATTAAACTCTCAAAATAAAGCTCTTGGTACACAGTTAATACAAAGTCTAAAACATAATGAAATGACATAATGAAAGTAATGGGTTTGTCCTCAGAGCTATGAGGACTCGCCAATTTTTCAACTCTTCTTGCAACTTCTAGAAAGCTATCCTCCAAAGGGAACTCAAACTCCAAAACTCTTTGTTTAGAATGTAGGCAATATGACTTAGTACAAAATATACCAAGTATGAAATCTAACATAATGTCATAAGAGAATCTCAAAATGGTTTGTCAATATAAGACATAAGCATAAGAAATAACATGTTCATAAGCGTAATCTCCAACAGAGGAGTAATATAATCACAAGTCAACATAAGAAATAAATAATGAGCATAGGATATAAATCATAATCATAATAAGCCAATTCTTCATCATAAGAATCATATAACATAATTGACTCTTAGTCATCTGTACCATAATATCACAATTCTCAAGTAACATCAAAATCATATAAGTGCAATGCAAGAATAGCATCCCATAATACCACCCCAAGCCAAGTATTCCTTTTTTGTCATATTAATCATAGTTTATATACATGGTCTAAGTCTTTAAACTTTTCTACCATAAGGGTACCATACGCCAAGGTGACCTCAAGGCACACTTGGGCAATGCATGGAAGGCATCCCATTCTACCCTTCACACTAAGCATCACTTGAAGTCATCCTAGTCATATTAACCCTCCCTTGGCCTCATTCTTAGCTTAAATCTAATAACTAAGGGAATCTCTCACCTTAAGTCAACTAGCGCAAGAAAGGCAACTATAGGAAAATCCTATCTCAACTCATTCTCTTTACTAACCCTAAGTCATACTTGTACAATGAAATCATAGCATCACATAATACTAATCATGCTACGTAACATTTTTAGGTACTCTTACTAATACTTCTTGGTTTGGAACCTAGTTCTTATCTTTAGCATTAGAACACCATGAGGTGCCCTCTTCAGCACAGCTTAGTTCATTAATATCTTGAACCCCTATGAGATTCTACTTTTATTATGCCTAAGTTCATTACTAGAATGGACCCTATAAGATACTATCGTAAGCATGTGTAAGTCTACTTATACTCTTTAAAACTATGAGGTACTTCACTAAGTAAGTCTTATTCAATTATGCTTTAGAACACTATGTGATGCTTGATTAAGCGTGTCTTAGTTCAATGGATATGGGGATTGCTACTAGGAAACTTGACTCAACTATGTGAAGGCTCCAATCTTATGAGACCTTATTTCTGAAAAACCCACACTCCATTACGTAATAGTTCCCCTTTTAACTTGGATAGTCCTCGCATCAACTAGGTGTGGTTATCCTTTCTACTTGGAGACCCAACCCTATCTTGTGTGACACTCCATCTCATCTTCAATAACCAATTGGGGAAATGCGTACACCCCAAGGTTTATTTGTTAAGCCTTGCTTAATAATCATCTCTCATGGAAGGATTTCCTTGAAAATCAATCCATGTTCAAGTGGGACTATCACTTCAACTTTGAGGCATTCATAAGGTAGGTTAGATGAGTATAGGACTTTCACCTTAATCATGCCTATTATATTTATATTATCATTAAACTTTACTCTCAAAGACTTAACTCCTATAGTTGTTCATATTAGCTTCCGCTAAAGCCCTAGTAATCAACATTAATAACTATGAGTCTTCACTCTTAACAACTCTACAACATAGCAAACTCTTATGAACCTATGCTACAAGGCATTAAATCACCTCATTCATTACTAGGTGACTCTATCCATAATTCATCTTAAAGGTTCAATTCCAACTTTACAAGTAAATATCAATCACATTCAATTAGATTTAGTTTAATTAATGATTATGTGTTCCTAACCTTGAAAAATTATTACTCATGACATAGATTCAGAAAGATTGCTCATGAACCTTCAATTTCACCGCTAATGGCATCAATCCACAAATATCATATTCATCAATTTAGACTAGGGTTTACCATAGGAATCACATGAATTCATCCTAATATCAATAAACAAAGCTAAATCAATCTTAATGAGGTATTATCCACTAGATTGAAATCATACCCAAACCCTACCCAGAATGTAAGAAGAACCCTAATTAGAATTGGGTTTTTTATCCCCAATCGGGGGATTACTAAGGGGTCTCTATAGGTGGAAGAACTTGTTCTTTCATGGAATTTTCTAGTGAGAGAAATATTTTAGACGGGAAGAACTTTTGGGATCGTTTGGGGGTTTTATTCTATATGACTTGATTGGGGTGATAAAATACTTAAAATACATTATATAGGTGAATAAAATCAATACAAAACGACCCCCACTTAAAACTAGTCAAATAGGAATTTCCCACTTTACCCTCAACTTGGCCATCGACTCCCAGGCACCACTGTCACTTTGACGGATCGTCAAGGGCACTATGGCCCATGGTGGTGTCCGTGGTCCCTTGACCAGTAGCCTCTGTATCTTGGAAAACCTCCTTCAGGCAATGGGAACACAACGAAACCTCCCACGGACTGTGGTTAAAACCATAAGTCATGGTGATGATCGTGGTCTTAGGGGAGTATCCTTGCCTCCCATGAGACTACGAGGTCTTCATGTACCCTTTCACATACCGTGGTTTAGACCACTTGTCGTGAAGGTGATCGTGCACCCTAGGCAGTTCATGGCCAAGGTTGGGCAGCCTTGGCCTTTGGCTTAGGTTTTGCCCCCTTGCCATGGAACTTGCCCTTGCAACCCTTACCCAAACCTTAAGTATTCTTCTTTACTACGAGGTCTAGTACGTACCTCGAAGTTGAAACACTAAACCCCTCATTCTAAGAACGTAAAGTCTCATCTACGACTCTAATCCTCAACATCACACTCTAAAGCCCTAACTTTTGGCTCTAGTTTAGTCTACCAGTTTTTGGGTGTTATAATATCTCCCATTTGGGAATATTCATCCTCGAATGAAATTTCTAAACACTTCACAAGGAAACGACTCTCGACTAGCAGACCATCATGCATGCACTACATATAAATGCACACTAACAAGGTAAACTTCACTCCCAACTCAAATATACTCAATGTAACTCAACGAAGTTGGAACTAGTTCTAACAACATATTTATGCATGAAATCCTATTCTTATTTTGAGTACTTTCATCCGGACCAATAGTGGTAACCTTTTTATCCTCCCTTCCCTTAGCCTTAAGAATCAGAAAATATCTCATTTTCTTCCCATCCTTACTACACCCATAGCAACCATCCATGTCGGCTAGACACTTACTATATTTACTCCTCCCACACTTGGGGCAAGTAGACTTGGGAAATAGAGACCCACTACCCTTATCTTGGTCATACCTAGGGGTGTTGGAAGAATCTTGACTGGAATACCTTTGTTTAGTCTTAGGCCTACCTTATCTATCAGACTTAACATTAGAAAAGTTCCCATCATCGGTTCTATCTCTATTCACTTCCCTATTTTATTTTCTTAAGATTTTGATCCTCAATTTGTTGAGCATGCACCATGAGACGATAAATATTCTTACTTGGGATAAGCATTGTCAAACGGCAATCATTAACTAGTAAGTCGGACACTCCCATCACAAACTTATCTTGGCCGTAGAATACCCACTATGGTTGGAGCATATTTGGATAGTTGGGTGAACGTAAGAGAATACTCCTTCACACTCAAAACCCCTTGCTTAAGATTTATGAACTCTTACCCCCTTGCTTAAGATTTATAAACTCTTGCATCTTTAGTTCCCTCAATTGTAAAGGAAAGAACCTATCAAGGAATGCCTCATTGAACCCTTCCTACTCTATGAGGCCTTTCTTACCGGCCTACTATCTTTCCATTTTCATTCCAAATTTGTGGTACATCCTTCAATTGGTAAGCGGCTAGCTCCGCTTTCACTATTGAAGTTTATCCCATGATAGCAAGCATTTTATACACCTCATCAATGAAACCTTAAGGAGATTCTTCCTTTTTAGAGCCATAGAACTCCTGAGGGTTCATCCTCAAAATCTCTCTCACTCTAGAAGTATCCATACCCCTCATTAGGTTTTCTGGAGCCACAAAATCCCTATTGGATTGCACCGTCAATGCTTGAGCCAACAATTGCACAGAAGCCCTAAACTCCGCAAGAGTAACATTCTCAACCAGAGGGTCATTTGGATCTTGAAAAGAAGCTTGGGGTTGAGCTTGAGGAGGAACCGTTTTCTCTCCCTCATCTTCCTCATCCCTCCTAGCATTATCCCTAGTATTTGACATAACCTAAAAAACCATAGGGTACACATTAGAAGATGGACCTACTGGAGCTAAACATCTATTGCACGACTTAAAGAATGAAGAAGAGAGAATTCTTAAACATCAAATAGCCTCCTATTCATAAATGTAGAGAGCTTAACATTTATGAAGAAAACTCTACTAGACGTGGTTTAAGGCAATCCGAGAACCATTCTAAACCTTGTGGTTTGATTACCAAGTTTGTCATAACCCAGGGGTGCCCCCTAGACGTAACATGGCATACTTAACCCCGAAGGGGTCTCATATAAACCCTTAGCATAATCATAACATAAGATACTATAGAAAAGTATAGGAAATTTAAAACTTCTTTAAAACCATACAATTGAAAACATTTACATAAAGAAAACAGAAGTATTTACTAAATCGTTTTCTCAAACCATCTATTGAACTCTTGAAATAAAGCTCTTGGGACGCAGCCCATACAAAATATAAAACATAAGGAAATGACATAATGAAAGTAATGGGTTCGTCCTCAGAGCTATGACGACTTACCAATTCTTCAACTCTTCTTGAAATTTATAGAAAGCTATCCTCCAAGGGGAAATCAAACTCTGAAACCCTACATTTTGTAAAAATGTAGGCAATATACATTAATACAAAATGAAAAAACTATGAAATCTAACACAACACCATAAGAGCGTCTCAAAATGGTTAGTCAACATAATACATAAGCATAAGAAATAGCAACATGTTCATAAGCATAATCTCGAACATAAGCATCATATAATCACAAGTCAACATTAGACATAATTAATGATCATAGAAGATAATTCATAATCATAATAGATAATTTTTCATCATGAGCACAATTGGCGCTTAGTCATTTATACCATAAAAGCACAATTCTCAAGTAACCTCAAAAGCATACAAGTGAAAGCAAGAATAGCATCCCATAATGCCACCCGAGCTAAGTATCCCTTTTGGTCATCTTAATCAAATATATATATATATATATATATATATATATATATATATATATATATATATATATACATGGTTAAACTCTTTAAGGTTTTCTACCGTAAGGGTACCATATTCCTAGGTGACCTCAAGGCACACTTGTGCAATGCATGGAATGCACCCCATAATATCATTCCCACTAATCATCCCGTTGAAGTCATCCTAGTCATCATAATCCTCCCTTGGACTCATTCTTAGCTTAACAATCTCTCACCTAAAGTCAACTATAGCAAGAAAGGCAACTATTGCATAATCATATCTCAACTATTTCTCTTTAGTACCCTAAGTAATACTTGTGTAATGCAATCATAGCATCTGAAATACTAATCATGTTAATGTTACGACCCGGAAGTATTGCCTAGGCCTCATGGGGCGTACTCGACCTCTCGAAGGTCATACAATCCCTTTATCATTCATTTATCGCATTGTCATAAAATAGTGCAAAAATTTAAAACTTTTCACAATAATGTCAATAAGGAAATACTTTTATAAAACTTAAGAAGAACTAAGTCTCATCACAAGCCACCTTAGACACATCTTATTATTATAGGGTCAAGGCCCTTACATTGAAAAGAAAATTATGTCTAAAACAGAGTCTATAATGAAAGAAAACTAGAAAGAACATCCATGTCCATGAACATATGAAGACATACCAAGTCTTGAGAGAATTCTACTTCCCAAGCTTCGGCTCTAGGAATATTCACTTGCCACCACCTACACTTTTATAAATAGAGAAAAATAATGGAATTAGTACAATTAAGCACTAAGTATGATGACCATGCAAGAAATCATGTAAAACGGATATTTTAGTTGAAATATGCTTTTCATGGTTATGAATTCTTGGTAATGTCGTTTGGTTTGACTAATACTCTAGCTTCATTCATGGAATTAATGAATAGTGTATTTATAAAGTTTCTTGATATGTTTTTATTGTGTTTATCGATGATATCTTGATTTACTTATGGAGTGAGGATGAGCATGTTGAGATTTTGAGGATTATGTTGCAAATACTCAAGGATCATGAGTTTTATGCTATTTTTAGTAACTGCGAGTTTTGGTTGTGATGTGTGGCTTTTCTTGATCACATTATTTCTTGTAAGGGAATTGAGGTTGATCCTAAGAATAATGAAATGGTTAAGAATTAGCCTAGACATCTATACCCTTCGGATATTCGAAGCTTCTTGGGTTTAGCCAGATATCATAGAATTTTTGTGAAAGGATTTTCTTTGATTAAACTAACCCAAAGGAAGATTAAATCTTATGGTCGGAAGCTGGTGAAAAGATTTCTTGAGAGTTGAAAGATAGGCTTACCTCCGCTCTGGTGTTGTCTTTTGGGGAAGGCTCCAATGGATTCGTTGTTTATTGTGATGCTTCAAGGATTTGATTAGGGTGTATTCTTATGCAAATGGGAAAGTTAATGCTTATACTTTAAGAAAACATAACATTCATGAAAAGAACTATCCTACGCGTGATTTAGAATTGGCAACGATTGTATTTTTTATAAAAATTCGGAGGCATTATTTATGGTGTCTATGTTGATGTCTTTACCGACAACAAAAGTTTGCAAGATGTTTTCAAGCAAAAAGATCTAAATTTTCGCCAACGTAGAAGGCTATAAATATTAAAGGACTATGACAGCAGTGTCCTTCATCACTCACGCAAGACAATATGGTTGTCGATGCCTTGAGTCAGTTATCGATGAGTAGAGTGGGACATGTTGAAGATTATAATAAATAATTGGTTCGTAATGTTCATATACTATCTTGGATAGGTGTTCGTTTGGTAGGTTCTTATGAGGGTGGTGTTGTTTTTCAAGAAGGTTCCATCTACAACTACAATTACACTGATGCCCATCCTCACAAGGTCAGCTTGCAATAGAGGCTCCTTAGGTTCAGGTACCTCCTAGGGATCCATGCCCATGAGTTTCTCACTACTTTCCGCAAGTAGCTATATACTTTGAGTTTTTTTTGGGAGTTTATAGGAATTGAGTTACTTGCTTATCAGCTTGATAGGCCAGCCAAACAGTATTGGTGTTATTATGTTAAGACTGTGCCAGTTGGCTTTCCTCCAATTTCATTGTCAGTGTTTTCTGAGTCCTTTTGGCTAGGTTTATCCCCTCGTAATGTCAAAGATAGAGTCAAGGATCTGTTTTCAAAGTTGAAGAAGGGCTCCATGACTGTGATGAGCATTAGATGAGGTTCTACGAGTGTTTCTATCAGGCTACTATCGTTCTACCTACTGAGGATAATAGCGTATGATGTTTTATCTAATGTTTGATACTCTAGTCGCAGATTGAGACCTAGTCTATGGTCTCACTGGGTTGTTCTTTTCTAGATGTAGTTGAGCATGCCCAAAATATTTAGCAACTTGGACTTGACAACAAGTACAGGGGTTTAGGCATGAGGGTAGATATAGCACGTCTCATTCTAGGACTGTGGACTCCTTTGAGAGGCCTCACCATCGAGTCCAGCAGGGTTAATCCAACTGAGATTTCGAGGCCTCACTACAAGCTTCAAAGGGTGACCGGTATAGTAAAGGTGATGTCTACCTTAGTCAAGGTCAAAGTGGGTCATATTTGGGTACATCAGTTTGTTGTGGTTGTTCTTTTTTAGGCAAATATTTACCACGTTTCTATGATTGTGGGGAGCTGGACCATTGGTCGAGAGAGCTCTCTTTGCATAGAATGATTGCATCAGCTTCAACTCAGCATCTCCAGTTAGAGGTGAGGCTAGGGTCAGGACTGCCTTGGTGGTTATCAGGGTGCACAGAGTGGTCCCTAGGGAGGGAGGTTAGGTAGTAGGGTTGGGTGAAGGGGTAGAGGCAGTTAGGCCTATCTGTATGCAACTCCTACGAGGGCAAATGCTAAGGCATCGGACGATGTTATCACATATATAATTCTTTTATTCAAACATTCTGCCTCAATTTTATTTAATCTGGTCTCTACATTTTTATGTATCAATGTATTATGCTTCTCATCTCATTATGAGTTCAAAGCCTTTGGTAGTGTCGTTGTGTGTGTTGAACACACTGGATTAGTGTTTAGTAGTGGATTAGATATTTTGATCTTGTTTGGTGACTATCAAAGGGCGTGACACCTAGGTTGAACTTATGTTGCTTGATATGATGGACTGATGTGATTTTGGGCATGGAGTGGTTATCCCCCTACTATGCGATCTTGGATTACTTTTCTAAGACCATTACTTAGCCATAAATAGCATTCCCTCAGTGGTGTATGATTTAACGTTTCAAGGATATTTCATCCAATTCTAAGTGTCAATGATCGCTAGTCAGTCTAATAACCAAACTAAGTGAGTTGAGGTCGAACCCCACAGGTAGTGGTACATGTTTAAGATTCAATGGGAAAGTACGAATATGTTCAAGTCATCCATAGGAATAGACATTATCGAATAAAGACATCATGTGAATAAGGAGTTGACACAAATTTCAAATAAAGGGGGTTTTGGTTTTAACTATTAACTACAACAACAGTAAATAACACAAAAATAACAGTAATTAGACGGATTCTTGGGATGTGATTCGATTATAAGTTAATATAGACAAACGAGTAATTGCAACTGTTAGTAAATAGATGTAATTCAGTGAATCAGGTACACTTTAGTGGGATAAATATTTACCTCGAATCAAGTCGGTTTCTCTCGAACACCAATAAGCAAGAAAATAAGAACAATCTACGCTTTAGTCCATTCACTCTCTCAAGCTGAATGTGTGGAAAAAGATTTAGGATTCACTCTGTCGAGCTGAACCCATGACAACCCAATACTCATAGACCGTCAATTTACTTATCTTGGTTTTAAAACATCTCGCTCGAGCAAGCCAAAAACATGAAGGTAAAACTACATTTGCAACTACAATCCTTTAATTTTAACCACAATTACTGATTGAAATTACTTCTAAACATCATTTAAACTAACAATTATCTATACCCATAAGCTAAATCAGCCCATAATCATATAATCACACCCCAATAATTGGGGGTTTAGTTAGACATCGTAAAAAGATAGAAATCGTTACCAAATTTGTGTTTCCATCAACTAGGTAAGATTAAGTTTGTCTTTACATTGGTCCAAATTGAAGAATCTCAAAGACAAACTTTAAATTTCTCAAAAATGGAAAACTTCAATTCTTCAAGGCTAAGGAAGACTTAGTCTCAATACCCAGGGTTCAAAATCCAATATTACTAAATAAAATTTGATTCTAAAACTCTTTCCTCCTTTACTAAATATTCAAAAAAAAATGTATTTTAGTCGCCATGAATATGATACGAAGGACCACTTGGCGTAGTAAGTCAGGCTCACCGGTCAACTTGGTGATCCGTTCTTTGGTCAATTCCATCGCCTTTTTGCTTTGGCCTTCAACGTCCTCAAGTTCTATATCTTTGGACGATTAAGCACTACATCGCAGATCCATTTGGCAACACACCGACTGTTTGTTTCTCTCGCCAACTTGATTTTCTCTTTCAGGGTTTTGCACACTAGAACTTTGGGTGAGGTAATGGCCATTCTGCGACTCACCAAAGGGACTTGGCGATCACCAGGATTCCATTTTTTTCCTTTTTGAACTCGTGTTGTTTCTTTTTGCAAATTAGTGTCCTTTCTTTGTTCCTCATTCTAAGTACCTTGAAATCAAGGATTTTACATCAGTTATTGGCACAAAACAAGCATTTGAGGATACAAAATCTATCCAAATAAAGTCTTAAATAAGTCAAAATCTTTGACTCATCAACAACCCAACTTGAAATTTTGCTTGTCCTCAAGTAAAACTCAAGTTCAGTACTTCAAAAAGGATGTCTTAAATAGTTCTACACAATATTTAATTATGAGTACACACAACAAGACTCAAATTACTCATGCAAAGATCAATTGTGCACTCAAAGATTCAAGTTGTGACTCACCATTATCAAAGATTCTCAAGTTCACAATACTTTCTTCAAATGAAAGTTCAAGCTCAACAAACGTATTCAAATTCCCTCACACAAAGAATGATTCCACAATCACACACAACGGTTCAACGATTTATAGCTTCATAATCACAACAACTCTCACACTCACAAATATGAACACATGCATGAATACACTCATAGTCTTGACCTTATATTCCAATCAACCTTCGTTTCATCTCACTTAAGATCAAAAAAAGGTCTTTTCACGGATTGTAACGGGGGTGAGTGCAAAGGTGTGGTTATTTAGGCTCATTTGTTGCTATCCACATGAAATGTGGTATGAAAAACATTTTCTTCCCTTTTGTTCAACAATTTCATTCATGCTCAAAAATCACCGCATTATTTCTTTTCCATGAAACTTTGGACACTCCATTTCTTTTTTCAACTTTATTTCACAACTTTTTCATTCTTTTTCTTTTCTTTTCTTTTCTTCTCTTTCTTTCTCTTTTTTTTGGTATGGGGGGTTCCATCTTTTTCAAAATCATGGATAGAGCGGAATTTCTTCACATTTCTCAATTTACCTTCTCTTTTCACCACACCCCCAACTTAGGCTTAAGTTTGCTATTTAAGTAAACCACACTTCATGAGGATTATGGGTGAAAGGACAAAGAAAGGTTACAATTGCATCAAGTTTCTTCCAAAAAAAAGATAAGGCTCAAAGGCTGTTCAAGCAACGATCACACACTCACAAGGCAGGCCACAAAAGAGGTATAATATCAAATTGTTTCACACTTTAAAATTTGTTGCCTAAGATCATTTCAAGAGCTTGCATAACTTAGTCAATCAAACTAACAGGGCAAATTGTAGGTGTCATCACACATCATTCTCGGTAAGCCTATCACACAAGGCATTGACAGCAACGTCAAACAAGACTCCACACTTTATCTAGTGTGCAATTTTCATCACAAGAGACTCAATTTGATAATCGTCTAGTCTCAACGAGATGCAAGGAGTTAACATATTGTCTATGCAACTCTATTTGGCCTTATCATAGCTGCACATTCATGTTTGTTTGATTTAGATAATTATTCAAGTCATCAGTATTGATCACAACTAACACTCAAATTTGCACAAGAATAGCCACAATTAAATACACAAGAGGTGGCACAAAATGTTTCAGAAAGGTCAAAAAATCATTCACATTTAAATCAAGGAGCCACAAGCTCAAACATCCACAAAGTACAATGTCAAAACACAATAGGTGAACAAAACAATAATCACAAAAGGTGGGCCTCACCCCACAACAAACAAAAGCAATTTGTCCTCAAATGCAAGAAAATATCCACAAAGTAAAATAAATAAGACAAAGAGATAGGTAAAGGGATATCTTGTCTTTGCAGTCGCTCCATTTGTTGGGGTATCAATGCCCGGTGCAACACTTTGAACCTGGGAATCTATTCCCGGAGTCATATCTACTGTACCTGATCCACTAGAGGTTTGCCACGGTGTATCTTCCAAAGAAGCCAGCACATCTACGTCTACCATGGCCTCCTCAATTTCCATAAGGTTCCTGTAAGATATCTCCTCAGCAACCCCAAGCATCTCCTTATCTGTCGAGGCCTCATACTCGAGATCATATACATCCTTAGCTCGAACATCATCTCCGGTGTTAACCGGAGAATATCTGGCTCAACTGGGACATTTGGATCTCTACTGTCCTGAAAATCATAAACATGTCAGTGGATTTCAGCTAGTCCATATCTCTCTTAAGTATAGAAATAGCGGCCTTTAGAGTCGTCACCTCCTCAGTGGCCCCTTGGACATGCTCTCTCACCGCTATCCTATCCGTAAGGGAATCGATGGTATCACTCAAAGGTGCCATAGCATCAGTGAGGACTTTCTGGTCAGGCCTGGAATGGTGGCCTCAAGTCTAGCAGCAGGATGATCAATAGTATGAGCGAGTTGCCCCATCCGTAGCAATGCATCCTGAGTGAGCGGGGGTCCGAATACGGCAGCAGTAGCAGTACCAAATCTGGGAGGCAATGCAGAAGCACAGGAACTAGGAGTATCAGAAGGGGCAACACTAAAAGTACCTGAAGGCCAGGGCCCAAAGTAGGCAATAGTGTCTCTAGAGGTAGTGCGTCTATATCCACAACCAGGGAAGAGTCCACCGGGGTTGTCTTCTTCTTCTCTGCTTCATCTTTCAAGTATTCCTCCTCAATTCTCTGAATGTCAATACAGGAGGTAGGGTCACTTCGTGTCTCTGGGCACCTGAGCTTCTGGCGCAGCTCGGTGATCAACACCAGAAAGGGGAGAAAGGTTTGGCATTGGTTGGATCTCATGACCATCTCTTGAGCCATCCCAAGATTTAACCTCGTCTCATCAATGATGCAACCCAGACAGGCTGCCTTTTCATGAAAGAGGATCGACTCGTTTTGGGATGGCATAATGGTACTACTGATGAAGCCAAACTATAACCCTGCAACTCTGTTCAAATCCTTTTTTTGAATAGATGGTCCAATCTCAAGCCACTTGGGAGTACCATATGATATTAGTGGAGCCAACCACATCTTCATGTTTTCTATGGTCTTTGTCCTAATCAGGTGTTGGCATTCATCATTAATTCGTGTTGAAACACCAGAGATGTCATTGATGGTGTTACACCCTCAAAATGAGCTAGGTTGAATTAGATCCTAACATGTTGGTTATGAGTTTATTAAGTCCTAAAATTACTAATAATAGTTTTTAGAGGCAGTGTGTAAATATTGGAAGTGGTTGGAAGGCAAACTTCTGAGACGTTCGGAAACTAGCCTAAGTCGAACTAGTGTGTCGTAGTGTTTTGTAGAGTAGTTTTGAGGTATAATATGAGGGTGAAATTGAGTATCTATGGTTCCTATACGTATACTGACATGTAAAAGGTCGAAACTTTCGAGAACGACGCCCCAGGGACCAGCCTAAGGGTCACCAAGGAGGACCCAAAGATGGGCCATTGAAGCGCCGGGCAGCCTAGTAGAGGTTGTTGCACGACGCACAACCATCACTTAAAGGGAAAATTTTCCCTGAGATGCGAATCCGTCGCGAACCATTTTGTCTCAAATTATTTTCCAGAACCAAGAATCAAAAGTGCCTCCGCGACGCGCAGTGAGTGCCCAGATTTGGTCGCGTCGTTTTTAAGTCAAATTATAATTGGTTAAAATGTCCATTATGTGCAGGGGTCTTTTTGGAACTTTAGGGATTCATTATTGGAGGTTATTTTAGGTATTTGAAGTGTATATAAGCAGCACAATATCTATTTAGACCCTAGACTCCAAATCAAAACCTTTCTCTTCCAAAATTCTCCCAAAACCACCATTGAAGAAGAAGAGAAATTGGAGCAAGCTTTAGGACGAATTCACCAAGGAATCAAACTGGGATTAAGGATCTAATCTAAATTATGTGAAGCTTATTCATCCATGGATTCTTACATTCATGGAGTTCCCCTAGTTTTCCTCAATTGTGAATCCAAGGAACCCCAATCTAGGGAGGCTCAATCAACCCCAATTTGGGTAAGGCTTGATTGTGATTCCAATCTAGTGGTATGATTCAAGTATGTTCATGCGATGATTATATGATGTTTTCATGAAGTTTTCATGGTGAATTGGAGTATTTGATGTTGAAGGTGATCATGGTAATTTAGGCCATTAGAGGCTAGATAAAGGTTCTAAGTTGATCTTTTTATCCAATTGTATTGTATACTATTAGATCATGATTGATCACCTAGATATGAATTGAACTAGGCCTAATTGATCTAGGTTGGTCTTGACTTGTAAAGTTAGAATTGAACCTATATGGTCATGTATGCCTATACTTACCTTCTAATGATCTAATTGAATGTAAGCATGTAATTGAACATAGATCATGATGAGTTGAAGTTAGTAATCGTTTATGGGCCTGCATGCTATTGATATTAGGGATTTGGGGGTGAAGTCATTATCAAAGGATTATGACGATGTTTTCTTCTAGACATAGACATGAACAAGTTAGGGGAAGCAAGTTCTCTCACATAGATGAACTCTAGGTTGACCCAAGAACCTAAAATAAATCAAGACATAATGAACTAGATTAGCTTGAAGATGGATTGTATGATCACTTTATGTGTAGTAGACTTGGTGAGACAAGACCAAGGCATGATAGCTTTAGATATTAGATCTCAAGGGTAGCTTGAGATAGTAAATACTCATGGTAGCTTGAGATGTTGAATCCCATGGAAGCTTGAGTTGAATTACTCATGGTAGCTTGAGGTGATGAACTTCATGGTAGCTTGGGATGGAGGAAATAAAATCTCTCATGTTTAGATTGGTCTTGTATTGCTAGGATGCTTGATCATGGTAGCTTGACTTAGTTTGGCCAAAACCATTTCGTTGTAGCTTTAGGGGAAAGGCATATACCCTCCTAATGTTAGCTTGATTTGCATGTAAGGTTTATTTTGTGAAATAGCTTAGGATTAGTTTCTCATGGTAGCTTAGGGTTGAGGATTCATTCTCCCCAACGGATTAGCTTGCATCTACCTGATTGGTTGCATGGTGGTTAGGATGGTTATATCCTTCCTTAGTTAGCTTGGATTAGGTTAGTCTAGAGAAGTACTTAGTATGGATGGTAGTATGGGATGTTATCCATACATTGCACAAGTATGACTTGAAGCTACCTATGACATGACCCCTACATGATGTATGCTTAGCTTGGATAGTGACTATAGTTACATTCCATGACACGATTGACTGGAGATAATAGTTCCTTGTCAATATGAAGTAGGTATACTAGAGACTCCTAAACTAAAATTAAAGGGAATAGGGTGACTTCAAGATATGCTTAGTGTGTGAGGTAGAATGGGATGCTTCACATGCATTGCACAAGTGTGCTTTGAGGTGGCCTAGGGGCATAGTGCTAATATGATTATGATGAACCTAAGTCTTAATTATGAAAGTGGATTATGATCAATAATGACCAAAGAGAGGTACTTAGCTTTGTTAGTAATATGGGATGCTACCTTAGCCTTACACAAGTATACTTTGAGGTGGCTTGTGAAGTAGTTCATTTGAGTAAGAAATACAATGAGTTAAGTATGAACTCTTATATTCTTCATGATGCTTTATTATGCTTATGATATTCATGTTATGCTTATGCCTATGATTATGTCTATTATTGACTAACCCTTTGAGATATCTTATGTTTGATATGATAGTTTCCATAGTACATTTCATACTAACACATATTTTGCCTACATTCTAATCCAATTAAGGGTCTTGAGGAGATTGAGTTGCTTTGAAGGGTAGAGTTTCCAAGTCTTTCGAGAAGTGAATATTGGTGATTCCTCATAGTATCCGAGGACATCACTCCTATGTTGTCTTTTATGTTCTTTTCTATGTTAGACTTTTATGAGTTGTGACCCAAGACTATTGTATTCATGTGGTCATAGATGGTTTTTGAGACATATGTTAGACGTTTTATGAAATGACTTTCGCATTATATTTTTAAGAAAAAGTTTTAATTTCGCGCTAATTTTCAATTATATGCAATGATGATGTCTAAGAGGATTGTACAAGACCTTCGAGAAGTCAAGTACACCGTGTGCCGACCCAAGAGTGCTCTAACATCTAGTGTGTACTTGAAGGCCGTAACAGATGGCAACACTATCACATTTCACTTTTCTACCTCTAACAACCACATAGTCAATTGGCTTGAATTTGGATGTCGGCTTCTCCCCTTGTGGCACCAGGGCACTATATGAACTGTAGAATTCTCATACCCTATTTGGAATGTACTGGCCAAGAGGGATTCGGGAAGAGCTGGAACTTGTGAAATCTCAGGCAGTTTATGATCTCCGAGTACCTGTCAATAACTCCATCAATGGGCATCCTCTTTTCCTCTATGATGGTCCTCAGTCCCTCAATGTTTTGTCTATTCATAGACCGGGGAGGAGGACCCAACACTGGTGGTGCTAGTACTACAGCTTGTGTTAGAGCAGGAGGAGAAGTAGCGGCCTGGGGTCCTAATCCTAGACGAATCATCCATCCTCTCTTGTATCGCAGCTCCACTCTCTAGGCTTCTAGTAGCTCAGTTGTTGCAGCATGATGCCCATGTTGCTCACCCTCACTCTCATTAGTAATGAGTGAGTGTCAAAGATGTCGAAGTTGTCGGAGTTGGCCTCCAATGACGCAGGTGCAGGAGCCTTCCCTTTTTACTTGCCCTTCGTACCTATGATGGGCAGTTTAGTGTCTTTTGCCCTGGATGCAGTTGCATCCTCATTTACTACGATCCCTTTGGCCCTCTTTCGGGGTGGCATGTCTCTTACACCAAATTTTGGTCTAGTCATGTCTGCAAAAACATCAAAAAGAGTTAGGAATAGTTCGAGCAAAATTGCAGAAAAATAGTTGCAGAGAGACTCATCGATCCAGTCGGTGAGTTGTCAAATTTATTTGGTGAGCTAGATTGGGCTCGCCAAAGGGATTGGCTCAAAATTTTCCAAAAAATTTGGCATGTCGGCAATGAGATGGGCCTTTGTTGAATTGTCGACAGCATTCGGCGAGCAGGGACTACCCTGCCAAAAGTTACAGTGCTTTTAGAGATTAGGTGCGCACTAAAGGGCAATCAAGAAAGACATTCAGTGAGTCATGAGTGCACTTGGCGAACTCAGGTTACTCATCAAAAGTTACAGAACCTAAATCAAGATTAAGCATGAAATTAAAGGTGATAAGGGGGACTTCGGTGACCCACCGATTGGTTCGGCAAGCTCGACCCAGCTCTCAAAATGGCTCAACGTGCCTACTTTCAATCCTAACTTCAAAATTCAACTTCGCAACCCCTGGGAAAAAATCAAAAGAAGTACCCATACAATTTGACCTATACCCTTTACACCCATGCCCTCGGGATACTCAGAATTCTCCCAATTTGGCCATATTTGATCATTTGACAACTTTTGACCTTAGGAATAACGCTAACCACTCAATCATTGGGCAAATTACGTTATTTGGCAAAAATACGTGTTACTTAGACTTCACCCGAATAGACCCAACAACAATCAAGCGACACCCAACTATTTTAATTACTTTTAAGCACAAAAAATTGGGATTTAACAATAAGGGCATTTTAGGCATGATATCCAGATTAAAATAGGCATACATATACACAATAACGAATCAGAGAGTCCCAACAAACATTATTAAGATAAAAGTCTTGTATAAGAGTAAAAATTGCTACATGAGAGAATTTAGGGTTTGGAAAATCAAACTTATAAGTCGAATCCAAGAAGTTGTAAAGCTACGTTGTAACGATATCCATTCTGAACACATAATAGAGGACTAATACATTACTAAAACGCAAGAATATAGGGAAATATAGTGTGGGTGTGAGTTTGACAAGTTGAGAAGTGAAGGAAAATGAAAGAGTTTGAAAGTTTAAACCTTTGGCCTTTAAAAACCCTCTAGTTCTCTCCCATTCAGTGACATAAGTTTCGCTCGCCGAACCACTCGGTGACACACCTAGAGAGAACTTACCTCGCCAAGTTTTATAGGTCCTTCAGTTAATGTAGGGGTCCACACAGTGGTCCAAGTCGGACTCACCGACCTCTTCAGCGAGTCGCCGACTTGACTCTTAGCTCGCGAACCTGCACTTTTCAAACACATTCCACACTTTTACTTGCACAATCAATACACCACTATTCAAAATTAAAAGAAAGCAAATTAAACTTGGATTTTCTCCCAAGAAGTGCCTTAGTTAACATAGTGGCACGACGCAAGTGCTCATTCAAACTTCATTCTTGGGGTTGGCCATTGTATCACTAGGCAACCCCCCTTGTTGTCTCGAATTCAAATGAGCGATATATGACCCTTTTAGGTCTCAAACTTCTTAATAGAGACAAAATGAGACGCAAGTCCTCATTCTTCTTTCATATCTTTCAAAATCTTGTCCGACGCCTCAACCTTGTTGAGGATACGAGAAAGCATATCCTTCGACCGACCTCCTTAGAAGCCTTTGGTTTTTGGCTCTCATGGGGAGAAACATATCTATCCTTCTCCCCATCCCTTTCCATACAAGTGGGATTTTGATCCCTTCATTCTCTATCACAATCTCTCCAACCTTCATCCCTGCTCCAACATTGGTTACCAGCCTGCCTCAGGTAGTTTGCACGATAATCACCTCCTTGGTTGGCTAGGAAATTCACCTCTTCGTTGTAAAACGCCTCAAACTTGGCCTCTTTAGGAGTAACACCCACGACATTAACACTTGGATCACCAGCTCCCATGATATTCGTGAACAAAATGTCAAGTTGTGTCATGATATTGCCCATGTTCTGGTCCCTCTCTTGGTCTTTTTCCATCTGCTCCTTGGTCAATTTAATTGTTAGAGGGGAGACCTGATCTTCGCTGGTGTACCTAGCTCAATTAATTGTGGTCATACCATCCAAAGGTTGGGCTGCTATAACGTGGGGTTGTTGCATCAAACCTCCCGAAGAAAGTTGGCTAGCTGCACCCTTGTTCACCGAATCAATACTTTGGTAAAAATATTGCAGCAAAACGCTATCGGGCAAAACATGAGTTGGCATTGCAGCACCAACTTCTTGAATCGTAGCTAAGTCTCATGAATTGGCTCAACCTCTAAATACTTAAAGCATTGAATGTTGTCCCGAAGAATCATCATCTTCGAAGGAAGAAAACTCGCACTTGAAATGCGGTGACAAGCTCTTCCCACGAAGTTATTAAGTCTCATGGCAATTCAGCCAGCCACTTACACACTTCCCCCATTAGAGAAAATGGGAACAACCTCAACTGGATCGACTCTTGAGATATATTCTTGAAGGAGAATGGCCCGCAAACATTAACAAAATTTCTGATATGATTATGGGAATCCTCATTAGCCAAACCACCAAATAGGCCCTTCAATTGCAAGAGCTGTAGCATAGTGCTGGTAATGTGGAACACAGCGTTCCCTTCAATCGGCAGCAAATGAATGGCACAAATTCCACCTATAATATGAGGGTCGTTAGCATTAGGCTCATTGAAATCGTTGAGGTTGCCAATGTCATCTTGGTGTCCCACTTGTCTACCATTGCTTCTGTTCACACTCATACTATCTGTTTCAAAACACAAACAAGCAAACCAAAACTATAAAATAAGTAGATTCAGCTTTAACTAACCAGAACAAAATTCAACTTAACTAAATAAATTTAACCAACACCACTCCCCGTCAATGGCACCATTTTTATTTGATGTTTCAAGGACACTTCATCCAATTCTAAGTGACAACTATCGTTAATCAGTATAATAACCCAATTAAGTGAGTTGGAGTCGAATCCCATAAGGAGTGGTACGTGCTTATGATTCAATAAGGAAGTATGAATATGCTTAAGTCAATCATAGGAATAGACAATATTGAATAAATACATCATGTAAATCATGGGTTGACCCAAATGTCAAATAAAGGAGGTTTTGGTTTTAACTATAAGCTACAACAACAGCAAATAACACAAAATTAAAGTATATGAGACAGGTTCTTGGGATGTTATTCTATTATAGGTTAATATAGACAAACGGGTAATTGCAACTGTTAGTAAATAGCTGTAAATTGATGATTCAAGTAGACTTTAGTCCAGATAACAATTTACCCTGAATCAAGTTGGTTTATCTTAAACACCAACAAGCAAGCAAAAAAGAACAAACTATGCTTTAGTTCATTCACTCTCTCAAACTGAATGTGTGGAAAAGGATTTAGGATTGACTCTCTCGAGATGAACCCATGACAACCCAATACACACATACCATCAATTTAGTAATCTTGGTTTTAAAACGTCTCTCTCGAGCAATCCAAAAACACGAAGGTAAAACTGCACTTGCAACTACAATTCTTTAATTTTAACCACAATTATGGATTGAAATCACTTCTAAATGGAATTTAAACTAACATTTAGCAATACTCATAAGCTAAATCATCCCATAATCACATAATCACACCCCAAGAATTGAAGTTTTAGCTAGACATCATAAAAAGATAGAATTCGTCAAATTGTGTTTCCATCAACTAGGTAAAATTAATCACGCCTTTACATAGGTCAAAAGTGTAGAATCTCAAAGACCCACTTCAAATTTCTCAAAAATGAAAAACTTCAATTCTTCAAATCTAAGGAAGCCTTAGTCTCAATACTCAGGGTTCAAACTCCAAAATCACTCTAATCTATGTTTAGAAAAATAAAATTTAATTCTAAAACTCTCTCATCCTTTACTAAATGTTCTAAAAACGTATTTATAGTCTCCAAAAATATGTTATGAAGGACCACTCGGTGCAGTAATTCGGGCTCGGCTATCAGCTCGGCGATCCTCCCTTGTTCAGTTCCTTCGCCTTTTGTCTTTAGCCTTTAGCATCCTCAAGTTCTGTAACTTTGGGTGATCTAACACTACATTGTTGATCCACTTGGTGATACGCCGACTGCTCTTTTCTCTCACCAACTAGATTTTCTCCTTTAGAGTTTTGCACACTGAAACTTTGGGTGAGGTAATGGCCATTTGGAGACTCGCCAAAGGACTTGGTGATCACTAAGCTTTTATTTCTTCATTCTTTCAGCTCTCTTCGTTCTTTTTTGAAAATTAGTGTCCATGCTTTGTTCTTCAATTCAAGTACCTGGAAATCAAGGATTTTACATTAGTTGTTGGCACAAAACAAACATTTGAGGACACAAAATATATCCAAATAAATCCCTATATGAGTACAAATCTTGGACTCATCAGTGTGATAGGGCTCTTGTAGTCTCACACCGATTAAAATTGTCTCTTTTATTTGGGCTCATACGTTAGTGGCTAGAAATTGTTCGTGAGTTTGTGGATGTGTTCCTACCGACTTACCTTGTCTACCCCTAGAGCATGATATTAAGTTTCCTATTGACCTTGAGTTGGACATTCATCCTATTTCCATTCGGCCTTAATGGATAGATCTTGTGGAGCTCAGTGTTCAGCTTCAGGATATCTTGGGTAAGGGATTCATTTAGCAAAAAATATGCCAAGGACTCAAAGTAAGCAAAAGATGTGCTACAGACTCTAACTAAGGCCAAAGATACACAAAGATCTCTAATCGAGGCGAAAGATATGTCAAGGCCTCTAACCAAGCCGAGAGATATGCCAACGACTATAACCAACGGAGTGGATAAGGGACTTCAGCCGAGAATAAGAGATGAGTTGGATAGATTCTAGATCAGCGCCAAAATGTTCATCAAGGGAGAGAAACACACACCAAGTGTACAATCAATTGATCACTCTAAGCCCAAACCAAATCTAACCTGAAATCGACGAGCGTGCTTTGGAACAAAAACCAAGTAACATTGGGGCGGATGTAAAAAGGAATTCTGGAAAAATGGTGCAAGTGCTAGGTTACCGCCTAGATATGGCTCAAACTATCAAACCAAATCTTGCTATGTCAGTTTACATGGAGTTAAGATATCTAAAATGACGTCGGAGCAAAACCAAGACTAATCGACTCTAAATAATGCAAGTGTACTAGTCTAAGCCTAAATTAAGGCAAAGCATACCCCACACTAATCAACAACAACAACAACCAAGGCACACCACAAGGTGAAGGCGATCACATGTAGACAGCAAATCATGCTTTGAATCTCGAAAAGCCTGATATATAGTATAAAACACGAGTTTCAAGAAATTATCATGATCAACTAGGTAACCACCTCAAATTCACCCAAATCAAAATGTTTTTGCATAATCAAGCTCAAAACCAGAAGTCGTAGTCTACCTTAAGGGCAATCGCATGTGCTCCAACTCACTATACCAGAGTTTCTTGTTTCTGAAAGTCCTCTGAATGTTTCCATTCTATGAGAAATAGAAGCATAATGTTAGTATGATTTTTAGACACTAAATTCACATAACACATAGACAGGCCCAAATTGGAGTCAAAATAGGAAATATAGGACCCATATTAGAAATTCCAGAATTGACTCCATCAAAAGGTTCTAATTAGCTCCCTTAACTTGTGTCCCAAAACTGTACACAATTTGAGGCTCGAAATAGCGCAACCTAACCACATCCATAAATTCACTAATTAAAGAATAAGGACACGAGGAAAGGCAGACCCTCTGGGGTCAATTTTACCTCAACATGCTGATTTAATAACACCATCGGTCACTCTGACACATAGTCTTTTTTTTTTAACACACCGATCTTTGAATCACCAAAATTGGAGTTCCACAACTCACAAAATTGAAATTTAAAGTTTTAGGGGTAATGTTGATTGGGGTCCAGTCTAAAAAGACCAGACCAAATAACTCATCCCGATCACGGTCGGGAGGATATGTGATCACAGAGATCCAGGAAAATGGCATTCACAAACGCGATAAAGGCCACACCAATATGGAGGATTATGTTTCCTTAGGCACCGCGATCGTGGCCAAAGGCCCGCAAACACAAAGGGTTAACAAGTTAATTCTTCGTGAACACGATCAGGCTATGCAATCGCCATGGCCAAACCTGGCCTTCACAAACACGGCTAAGGTCCCTAAGGATACGAAGGGAAAATGACACTGCACCAGCTAATACATATCAACTAGTTTTTGTGAATGCTAAAGTCTTTGATGGGTGCTCGAGATTCATTTGAAACTCCATGTGTGCAAACGAAATATGTTTCCCCACCAAATTCTGCATTATGGACTCAACAAAGCAGTCAAAACTTTCAACCGAGGTTATCTCACCAAGCTCTATTTTAAGCTAAATTTCTCAAGAGGGCTCGAAATTAGCCTAGAAACCTTGGAATCAGCATAAAAGGTCGTTCTAGACTAAACTCAACGTTCTAGAGCTATCAAAACCGTAAGAATTGCATTCTATAGCCATCCTCTTGAATTTCTCACCAAATTCAGTCGTTCAAATTTCAGAAGCTCCAAAACACAGAAACTTGCACAAAGTCTAAATGAACGATCATGTAACTGAGATACCTATTCGAGCAAGTCATAAATGTCTTGAGATTTCTATATAACTGCTCTAAATGATTAAAAGAATGCATTTACATTTAAAATACCAGGAGGGTCATTACATATGGTATACAAGAAGAAGAAGAAGAAGAAGAAGAAGAAGAAGAAGAAGAAGAAGAAGAAGAAGAAGAAGAAGAAGAAGAAGAAGAAGAAGAAGAAGAAGAAAAAGAAAAAGAAGAAGAAGAAGAAGAAGGAGGAGAAGAAGAAGAAGGAGGAGGAAAGAAGAAGAAGAAGAAGAAGAAGGAGGAGGAGGAGGAGGAGGAGGAGGAGGAGGAGGAAAATAAAGCTTAAATATAACTATTTTATTTATTAATTATTAGGTACATGTAATTCAAATAGTTTCCTAGCAGTTTAGGTATTTATTTTGCTATAAATTGTACTGGGAAGAAGGGAAGACGACCATTTTTTGGGTTAGGATTTTCTCTAGCAAATTTGGATTTTATGAAAGTTGCGACTTTTATGAAAAGGTGCGAATTTTATGAAAAGTTGTGACTTTTATAAAAAGTGAAGACCTTTCTGAAAGATTGTGACTTTTTTAAAGGTTTGTGACCTTCCGATAAGGCACAATAAGAACTTTTTCGCACTACCTTTTGTTTTCTATAAATTAAGGGATTTCCTCTCATTTTAAAACTAAAATTTTTGGACTTCTTCTACGACTACTAAATCTAGTATTCTAAGTGTACTTTACTGCCGTTGAGTGGCACGCTGACACCAGCGTTTTGGGTATCAATACACGGGTGATTGAGATCATTCTATCCTGAGAGGACATAGTCCAAATAAAACCTCGGATACTAGAGGGGAATAATTTCCTTAAGGGGACACTGTGCATCTAGTGGGCTTGATCTTCTTTCTATTTTTTTCAAATTCTGGTATGTGTTACAGATTATAGATTTGTGAATTATTTTTATGTTATGTTGTTCTTCACTGGTTCTTTAAACTTTGGTAACTTCATGTTTCTGCAAAGTTTGTTGGAATCAGTAAGATTCTTTAAACACAGCTTTACAACAATTCTTCACTAAGAAAAATATTTAGTATATGTTTCTAATCCGTTTCTGATTCTAGTTTCTCTACTAGTTTTAATTTTCTACTTGTGAAAATATTCTTAAACTTTGTTGTGTCTTATCAAGTTCTTCAAAGTTTTGTTCTAAGTATCTTAGGATTTAGGAATACAAGATGAACAACAATCTTAAGGAAATGATTATACTGTTAGTAATTCTTGTATTCTACTGATTGAGAGAATGTGATCATGGAAATAGAAGATAAATGCATTACTTCTACATAATTCGTTAGTAATTCTTGTACTCTACTGATTAAGTGTATGTTGTACTTCTGATTTTCTATAAAGTGCACTGTTATATAGAAATATTCTAAATACTAATTGGTATGTCTATTCGTGATAGAGGAAAAAGACCAGTAACATAGAGTTGGTGAGTTTGTGGAATGAACTTTGACACTATGTAAATATTGTCAAAGAGAATTTAAACCTTATAATTCTTTCATAGAATAATATTTTCAAAAGAGGTATCATGTTGCCCATGACATTTTGATAGTCTGGGAAAATATGTGAAAAATCTATTTTCAAATACTTTAAAATATTTTTGAGATTACATTTAAAATGCGGGGGTTCTTTGCTTATGATAAAAATAAAATTAGACTTGGTGTTTAATTTAATTTTGGAGCAAAAGATATTAAATTCATTGATACTTTTGTATTAATTTAGACCCACAAAATTATTGAAGTATATTTGGTATTGTGGTTGTTGAGTTTCTCTATCACTAGTATATGGTGTGACTAGTATGAAACTACCAAATTATATATATACTTGTTCAAAATAATTGTGTTCTTTTATGAAAATGTGTCACTTAAAATGTTGTGATTATTCATGTAAAGATATGTATATTATATAGAATTATTTGTATAGACAAGACTATTGGTGATTAGTCATTTGTCATGTTTTGTAAAAGAAGCATTTAGACTATATCACATTTATTGGACTCAATGAAACTTTGTTCATGGGTAGTTCTATAACAATCAAATTGAATGTTATGGAAAGGACCTTATGAAAAGGACATATGACAAGGTGTTCACTCTAAACAATGTTTGTATCACACAAAATTGTAAGAATTTGATACAAAATATTTGGAAAAAAGTTACCTTGCGAAGAGCTTTTCAAACTCAATATTTTTATTTGTTCTTACTTACTTGAGTCAAAGTTTGTGACATTAGCACTTGGGGCATGTCAATTTAAAAAACCTTGTAAGAAAAACTGATCAACATAGAAGTTTTGTCCAACTTTGAGTGCAATAAATAAAAGTGTAAAGTTTGTGTGGAATCTATGTGTGCTGAGCATTCTTATAAATTAGTTGAAACGAATTATAACTTTTAAAATTAATTTACACTGACATTTGTGATATGAAGTCAATACCATCTTGTGGTGGGAAAAAGTATCTCGTTACTTTTATTGGCAATTGCATTAGAAAATACTATGTCTATTTGTTGAATGGTAAGGATGAAGCAATAGAAACGTCTAGCCAATATAATATTGAAGTTGAAAATCAGTTGAGAAAAAGATAAGAAGTGATGGGGATGAAAAGTATAAATCTCATTTTGCAGAAATGTGTTTGAAAAGTGGAATTGTACATCAAATTGTTGCCCTATTCACCTCAATCTAATGAAAAATTAAACGTTAAAAGAAATGATGAATGCATTATTTATAGTTTGGGTTTACCACAAAACTTTTGTGGAGGAACTATCCTTACTGCAAAAGGGAACAACAAAAAGTTTTGTCTTTTCATAATCAATTTCGTTTGTTCAGGACACAATCTATTCCATATGAGAAATGGAAAGGAAGGAAATTCAACTTGAAATATTTCAAAGTGTGGGGGTGTCTATCCAAAGTCGAAGCTCCAATTTTTAAAATAATTAAAATAGGGCCTAAGACTGTGGACTGTAAACTTTGACTTGAATAGCCTAGTGAAAGGTCTAAACGACCTTGGGAAGAACAAGAGGAGAATGTACTTAATAAAGAGATTCAGAGGCGTAGTAAATGTCAAAGGATATTTGCTTCCTTCGAATATGATTTTGTAACATTTCTTGTGTCTTCTGTAGACTCATCCTTTTGTACCGATGGTGTCAATAGTAAGATTGGTTCAATCTTGAGAAATCATATTTGAAGTTGGTTGATCTTGCTCCCGAAAATAAAGATTTGGATTCAAAGTAAATCCTCAAAAGAAAAATGAAAGTCAATGGAATTGTTTACAAATATAAAGCAAGACTTTTTATCAAAGGTTTCAGACAAAAACAAGGTTTTGATCTTTTTAGTACATACTCGACAGTAACTACAGTTACATTCATTTGGATGTTAATTGTGTTAGTTGTGGTAGATGACCTCCAAATTCATCAAATGAATGTGAAAAGAACTCTTTTAAACGGAGAATTAGAGGAAGAAATTTATATGGAACACCCCGAGGATTTTTTGGTTCCTGGTAAATAAAAGAAAGTGTGTGAATTTGTTAAGTCATATTATATGGACTAAAATAAGCACTCAAACAATGACATAAGAAATTTGACCAAACCATGTTGGCAAATGAAAGTGATAAGTGTGTTCTCATTAAAATCATAAGGTGATTGTTTGTTTGTATATTGGTGATATGTTGATCATCAATAGAGACACTAATGACATAAATGCTACTAAACGTATCCTAGAAAGCAAGTTTGAAATGAAATATGTTGGAGTTGTTGATGCGATCTTAGGTATAAGAATACTTAGAACTCTATAATGTTTAGAATTTTCACAGTTCATTGCACTGAAAAGGTACTTGACTAGTTCAAATATTTGAATTTCAATATTGTCAAGTCTCCAATAAATGTGAGCTTTGTATTTGAAAAGAGTGAAAGCGAAAGTGACTCACAATTGGATTGTGCTAGAGTATTGGGAAGTATGATGTATATCATGAAGTGTGTGTGATCAGATATATCATTTGTTATTAATGAACTGAGTCGGTTCACGAGTGATCCCAATCGAACTCATTAGATGACAATGAAAAGAGTTTTGGAGTATTTAAGAAATACTTAAAATTATGTCTTGCATTATAACAATATTCAGCAGTATTGAAAGGATATAGTGATGCAAATTTTATTATCGGACAAATAAAGTAAAATCCACAAATGGATATATATTTACTCTTGATAGAGGACCAGTATCTTGGAAATATTTCAAAAGAGACACGTATCGCTAGCTCTACAATGATCTTTGAGCTAGGTGCTCAAGATAAGGTCGGTGAATAAGTTGAAAGACTCCAAAATTTCTTGATAGATATTATTTGTTGGCCCAAACCATTGGCATTAGTATGCATACACTTTAATAGTCAAGATTCAATAGGTAGGGCATAGAGCATGATGTATAACGGAAATTCATGTCATATAGGACATAGACATGATACCGTTAGAAAACTACTATCTAGTGGAATTATCATAATTGAGTATGTAAAATCAAAGGATAATGTCTCGGTTTCACTTACGAAAAGTCCTAACTAGAGAGAAAGTTTAAATATCATCTAAGGGAATAGGTTTATGGCTTAGGACAAGTCATCATGAAGGTTACTCTATCTAGCAGACTGGAGATCCCAAGAGCTAGAAATTCAAGGAGAAAAATAAAGTTGTGAATGACGGTTCGGCATTGTCAACCAACTCAATCCATTCTCATGATGAAGACAATGCTCAGGAACAAGGATACAATATTAAGGCTTGTTAATGAGTTAATAAAGCTTAATGATTTTAATGATTTGCTAATTTGATAGAGTTGATCAAATAGTGTATCTACGCGATAACACGGTTAGAAATCACCTATGTGAGTATGAAGTGTAAGCAGTTTTAAAGAGAATTATTGTCAAAAGCTTATTCTCTATACACTCATGAAACCAGGAGGTATTCATGGCTGAAACGAACACAATCGTAAGAATCATACACGGTAAAGGGTTAATTGTGTGACATACAGTTGTCTAGGTATACACCAAAGCTCAACGATTCAAAGATATCGCATCTACCGACTGACCGAGTATATCCAACATATGTTCACTACGGAAAGTCCAAGGGGAAACCTACTTATCCAGATACAATTAATTATTGTTTGTAAAGTACATACTTGTCTGTTTCTTTATCTTGGAGTCATTCCCCATTCATGCGGGGGATTGTTGGGTTTTAAAAGGTGTGAATGGAAAATGAAGAGTTGCGACTTTTATTAAAGGTTGCGACTTTTATAAAAAGTTGCGAATTTTATGAAAAGTTGTGACTTTTATGAAAAGTTGCGACTTTAATAAAAAGTTGTGACTTTTATGAAAAGTTGTGATTTTTATGAAAGGTGACGACCTTTCTGAAAGATAGTGACTTTTTCAAAGGTTTTTGACCTTTCTGGTAAGGCACAATAAGAATATTTTCACACTACTCTTTGTTTTCTATAAATCGAGGGATTTCCTCTCATTTTAAAAATAGAATTTTTGGATTTCTTCTACTACTACTAAATCTAGTATTCTAAGTGTACTTTACTGTCGTTGAGTGGCTCGTTGACACCAGCATTTTGGGTATCAATACACTAGTGATTGAGATCATTCTATACTGGGAGGAAATATTTCAAATCAAACCTCGGATACTAGAGGGGAATAATTTCCTTAAGGGGAAACTGTGTATTCAGTGGTCTTGATCTTCTTTCTATGTTTTTCAAATTCTGGTATGTGTTACAGATTTTAGATTTGTGAACTAATTTATGTTCTGTTGTTCTTCACTGGTTTATTAAACTTTGGTAACTTTGTATTTCTGCAAAGTTTGTTGGAATCTGTAAGATTCTTTAAACACAGATTGACAACAATTCTTCTTTAAGAAAAATATTTAGTATATTTTCTAATCTGTTTCTGATTCTAGTTTCTCTACTAGTTTTAATTTTATAGTTGTGAAAATATTCTTAAACTTTGTTGTGTCTTATCAAGTTCTTCAAAGTTTTGTTCTAAGTATCTTAAGAATACAAGATGAACAACAAAGACATTGAATATTAAAATTCTTAGAAACTCGAAACATAGACTCAAACTAATGTTGAGGGATTGAGGCATGTCATATAAGAGGATCAAAAGTTAATTATCCAACACTTTTATGTAGATCTATCAGTAAGTTTAATGTGTGAACTATGTGCTTGTGTTAATGAGATATAAAAAAAATGGGGCCCAAAGCTCTTGTTTTTATCAACAATTTTCTCCCGTAGCAAATATAAAAATCATATTTGTAAGTTATAGCGGTAGTTTGCATAATTACGCGTTAAAGCAAATTTTATGTTTGATATGGAGCTTTTGATTTGTAATTCGCTAGATGCATCCAATTTTATATAAATTTTTTGATTTTGTATAAATTAATTTATACATTGTAATTTGTATAATAAGATTTGTATTTGTATAACTATAAGTGTATATGAAAATATATGTATTTGTATCTATATATATAATTTTCTCTTGTTTTGTACAAACACAGATATATTTTATATATTTTTATACCAAATGGGTAATGTATACCGACAATGGCTAATTGTACACCAACAAATAGCAAAAAAATTAAATGAGATGTTTGCTGCAAATTACAAATAAAATAAATTATGGCTATAACTTTTAATTTGAATTAATAATTTGTTATTTCATGCAATTTGTCCTTTTTCTTTTTAATTTTTCACCTGGTGTTCGACGCCCACATTGGAGCTCCGACTAAATTAAAATCACGCACTGCATGACCCATTAAGGAGTGACGCTCCGAATATGATTTTTTTGCCTCCACTGTGGATGCGACTTCTTAAATTTTGCCAATATTTTTAGAATCCCCTCCTATGATATGTGTTTGTCGTAGTTGACTAGCAGATAAATAGAGCCCGTTTGGATTGGCTTAAAAAAAGTAGATTTCAAGTCAAAAATAAAAGTCAAATTGAAATAACTTTTAAGTCAATAAATAAAAAGTAGGGGGAGACCTACTTTTGCTTTCTGACTTATTTTAAATCAGTTTTTACTTATTTTAAATCATTTTTTTACCTCGCCAGACACTTCATAACCTATTTTAAGTCATTTTGACTTATTTTAAGTTATTCTTATATTTGTCAAACACTTTTAGAAGTCAAAAACTGACTTAAAAGAAGATTTGACCAATTTTAAGTCAATTCAAACGGGCTAATATCTTCTTATTAGATATCAAATTCACTGTTTAAAAAAGCTTACTAGTA